>PGWS01038752.1:0-93241 GCA_002896235.1 Cicer reticulatum
AAAGAATTAAGAATATCAAGACTTTGACTCAATCACTATATATCTCACACAAAAAGATATTTAGCCAATGGATATTTTGTGTGTTGTAAATTTTCTCTCAAAGGTTTTTTTCAAAGGTATTCAAACATTGTGAAAAGTTCTAAAAGATTATTAAAGTATTTTCAAAAGTGATTGAATCAGCTTAATATACATTCAGAAAAAAACACCAAGGACAAATCGATTGGTTCAATCGATTTAATAATGCCTTAATCGTTTGCCTAATTCGATTTGCGCAGTCTTGTTTTCTTGAATCTTGATCATTAAGCATGAATCGATTCGTTTATTACATCAATCAGAACTGATATATGATTTTTATCAGAATCGATTGAAGTAATCGATTATAGATGTATTTGTTTCACACACGAGATCAAAAACAATCGATTGCTCGTCGATTTCATAATCACAGTCATAATAGATTTGGCATTGAGTTGAATCCTTTCTGTAACCTAAAACATTAGCTCAATCGATTCGTCAATCGATGTGCCGATCACAGTGACTCAGACTTTTACATCAATCGATTTTCCAATCGATTGTGCTAGATCACAATGATAAACATAAACTCAATCAATTTGCCAATCGATTGTGCTTGTTACACAGCCTTCAGCTGTTTGACAAAACTATGTGCCAATCGATTTATCAAATTTGTTCTGATGAATGATAACCTGCAATCGATTGCCTAATCGATTGCATCAAACTTGGAGTTTAAGAAATCTAATTCAATCGATGTCTCAATCGATTTATTGCATCTCAGACTTATTCTGATTTAAAACTTTGTCCCAATCGATTTGTCAATCGATTGAGTTTATACTTGGTGGTTTTGAGACTTGTTAAACTTCGATTGATCAATTGATTGGCCAATCGATTTTCCAATTGATTGGATTATCCAGAACTCAGGTTCCTAAAACTTTAAACTAATCGATTTGCAATCGATTTATGTAGTGAAAACACATGTTCTGAGTCAGACAATCGATTTATAATATTGATTCATCAATTGACTTATTGGTTGATTGATTTATATTCATAGGTCGCAAAGACTTAAGATGATACATGTTGGTGATTAGTCTTATAACTAACTACTATGACACCTAATTAGCACAACATATAATGCTCTTTCTCAAGCATATCCTCCAACTTTGTTGATTCCTTGAGTTTGCAAGCTTCTAGTCCAAGTGTATGGTGTCTGCTTGTTTGCCTGAATGTTTCTCAATTCAATCATTAGATCAATCAAATATTTCATATGTACTGTATGTTTTGGGAATTAATCAAAAACATGATCAGGGAAGCTCATGTCTTACATGGACTTTTGGACCGATTTTCGTAACACACCGTAAAATGGATCGAAATATGTACGTTTGGACTAGAAGAGGGCTAGTGTTTGAAATTTGAACTGGAACCTGAAATACTGTTATAAATTTAGGACAAGGAATGATATAAGGGTTTCCCGTCCTTAATTTATATGGACCTTTAAGCGATTTTCGTACCACCGACAAATGGGAAGAAATCTGTATTTCGAACAGAACGATGGTAGTGTTTTGAAATATGTCGTTGTGAAGATATTATCAGGACTTTTGTATCAAAACAGTGGTATTATATGGAATCTGAAACACATTTATAAATTTAGGAGAAGAATTCTATATAAGGGTCCTCCGGTGCTTGATTTCATCTGGACTTTTCGGGCGATTTTCATACCACTAGACTAAATTGATTGAAATCCGTATTGTCGGACCAGACGATGGCTAATGTATCAAATTTGACATGGAACCGAAATAATGTATTAAATTAGAAGAAGAAGGCTTTAAGGGTTTCTCGGTACGTCGATTTCCCTTTGGACTTTTAGGGCGATTTTCGTACCCCTAAAAAAATTGACCAAAAATCTATATTTTGAACCAGACGATAGCTAGTGTTTGAAATCTGACTCGGAATCCGATACACTGTGATATATTTGGAGAAGAATGCTATAAGGGTCTCCCGGTCCCCAATTTCATATGGTATTTTTGGGTGGTTTTCGTACCACTCAACTAAAATGGACCGAATTCTTATTGTTGAACAAAACAATGGCTAGTGTTTGAAATCCGACACGGAACACAGAACACAGTTATAAATTTAGGAGAAGAATGCTATAAGGGTTCTCTTGGTCTTCGATTTCATCAGGACTTTTCAGGCGATTTTCTTACCCCTCAACAAAAAAGAAATTGAAATCTATATTTTCGACAAGACGATGACAGGTGTTCGAAATCTGGCATAGAACATAAAACCTAGTATTAAATTTTTTGGAGAAGAATGCTATCACGGACTTTTAGGGTGAATTTTCGTACCACCTGACAAAAAATCGAACCGAAATTCGTGTTTTCGAACAAGATGATGCTAGTGTTTGAAATCTGATGCGGAACCCGAAACACAGTTATAAAATTTTGAGAAGAATGCTATAAGGGTTCTCCCGATCCTCGATTTCATCTTGGCTTTTCGGGCGATTTTCGTACCACCAGACAATCATGGTCCGAAATCCGTATTTTCGAACAAGACAATTGCTAGTATTGAAATCTGAGCAGAACCCTAAACTTAGTTATAAATTTAGGAGAAGGATGCTATAATTATCTCCTAGTCCTCGATTTCATCGGGTCTTTTCGGGCGATATTCGTACCACCTGACAAAAAGGACAGAAATTTCGTATTTTCCATCACAGACAATAGCTAGTGGTTTGAATCTAGCGTGAAATGTGAAACATTATTTTTAAATTTTGGAGCAGAATGCTATAATGAAGATCTCGGTCCTCGATTTCAAATAGACTTTTTAAGCTAAAGTAACACTGACAAAAAAATGGACTAAAATCTGTATTTTCGGACCACACAATAAGGCTATGTTTGAAATCTAGAGCGGAACTCGAAACACAGTTGAAAATTTTGAGAAGAATGCTACAAGGGTATCCCTGTCCTCGATATCATTTGGACGTTTTGGGCAATTTTCATAACCATTCTAAATTGACTGAATTCCGTATTTTTCGAAAAGGACTATGGCTAGTGTTAAAATATTACGTGGAATCCGAACACATTTAATAAATTTTTTAGAAGAATGATTATAAAGGTCTCCCAGTCCTAGATTTCATCTAGACTTTTCGGGCGATTTTCGTACTACCCACTAAATGGGTTGAAATCCGTTATTTTTGAAAAAGACGATTGTTAGTGTTTGAAATCTGACGCGGAACCCGAAACATAGTTATAAATTTTGAGAAGAATGCTATAAGGATCTCTTCGTTCCTCGATTTTCAACTGACTTTCGAGCGATTTTCATACCACCAATTAAAATGGACCAAAAACCGTATTTTCGAACAAGACGATGACTAGTGTTGGATTCTGCAAAGAAATCGAAACACAACTTTAAATTTTGGAGAAAGAATGCTATAAGGGTCTCCCAGTCCTCGACTTCATCTAGACTTTTCGGTCGATTTGCGTACCCATCGACAAAATATGCCGAAATCTCTTTTTCGGACAAGACGAAGGCTAGTGTTTGAATTTTGACGCGGACTTTCCCTCGATTTCACATGGACTTTCCGTCGATTTTGTACCACCAGACTAAAATGGACCGAAATTCGTATTTTTTTGAACAAACGATGGTTAGTGTTTAAAATCTTGCATGAACCCAAAACACAGTTATAAATTTTGCAGAAGAATGCTCTAAGGTCTCCTGGTCCTCGATTTTTGTATCACCCCACAAAAATGAACCAAAATCCGTATTTTCTTACAAGACGATGGCTAGTTGTTTGAAATATGATGCGAAACCCGAAACACAATTTATAATTTTGGAGAAGAATGCTATAGGGTATCCTGGTTCCTCGATTTCATTTGGTCTTTTCGGGCAATTTTTGTACCACCCGACAAAACAAGACCGAAAATCGTATTTTTTCGGACCAGAGACGGCTAGTGTGTGAAACCTGGTGCGGAACCCAAAACACAATTATAAAATTTTGGAGAAGAAAGATATATTGTCTCCCGGTCCTCGATTTCATCTAGACTTTTCGGGCGATTTTCATTCCACTCGACTGAAATGGACCGAATCGTATTTTTTGAACAAGACGATGGCTAGTGTTTCAAATCTAAACCGCAGAAACCTGCAACACAGTTATAAATTTAGAACAAAAATTCTATAATGGGGTCTCGGTCCTCGATTTCCATTTGGACTTTTCGAGCGACTTTCGTACCCATCGACGATAATGGACCTACATCTGTATTTTCGGACTAGACATTGCTGTGTTTGAAATTTAGCGCGGAACCCGAAACAATGTTATAAATTCTAGAGAAGAATGCTATAATGATCTCATGGTCCTTGTTTTCATATGGACTTTCGGGCGACTTTCGGAACACTCGACAAAAATGGACCAACATCTGTATTTTCGGACCAAACGATGACTAGTGTTTGAAATCTGGCGCGGAACCTGAAACATAGTTATAAATTTTAGAGAAGAATGCTTTAAAAGTCTCTCAGTTCTAGATTTCATTGGGACTTTCCAGGCGATTTTCGTACCACCCGACAAAAATGGACCAAAATCAGGAGGTACGAAAATCCCGGATTTCATCTAGACTTTTCAGGAAATTATCGTACCACTATACAAAATTGGAACGAAATTCGTATTTTTTGACCAAATGATGGCTAATGTTCAAAATTTGACCCGAAACACAATTAAAAATTAAGGAGAAGAATGCTTTTTAATTATTACATTATTTCACATCTCTATTTTATTAAATGTTATTATTATAATCGTTTTAATAGTTTTACTAAATACGAAGATAATAATAACATATTAATAAAATAGAGTTGTCAAATAAAGTAATAATTACATATTAATTTCACAACTCAATTTTTGTTATATGTTATTATTATTTCGTTATTTAGTACAACTATAAAACGAAGATAATATAACGTATTATAAAACAGAGTTGTGAATAAATATGTAATTATTAATTTATTTGATAAATATATTTTATTAAATGTTATTTATTATCTTCTTTTTAAGGTTTGACTGCATAACGAAGATAGTAAATCATTTAATAAAATAGTGTTTGTCAAATAAATATGTAATTATTACTTTATTTTACAAATCTTATTTATTATATGTTATTATTATTTTCTTTATTTAGTACAACTACAAAAATAAAGATAAAAATAATATAATAATTATTAATTTATTTGATAATTCTATTTTATTATATATTATTATTATTATTTTCATTTTAAAGTTTGACTGCATAATGAAGATAGTAATATCATTTAATAAAATAGAATTGTCAAAATAAATATTTAATTATTACTTTTTTTTTACAACTTAATTTTGTTATAATGTTATTAATATTTCGTTATTTAGTAACACTACAAAACGAAGATAATAATAAATTATAATAAAATAGAGTTGTCATATAAATATGTAATTATTACTTTATTTGACAACTCTATTTTATTATATGATACTATTATCTTTGTCATGTAGTTGTACTTTATAACGAATATAATAGAAACATATAATTAAATAGAGTTGTCTAATCAAGTAGTAATTACATATTTATTTTACAACTCTATTTTGTTATATATTGCTATTATCTTTGTTTTATAGTTTTATTTGACAACTCAATTTTGTTCTATGTTATTCTTTTCACCGTTTTACAGTTCAACGTCATAACTAAGATAATAATAACTTATAATAAAATAGAGTTTGTCAAACAAATAAGTTATAATTGAGTAAATAATAGCATATAACAAAAAGAGTTGTAAAATAAAATAATAATTACATTTTTATTTAACAACTCAATTTTCTTATATGTTTTCTATTATTTTCGTTTTGTAATTGTACAAAATAACGAAAATAATAACATATAACAAATCGAGTTGTAAATTAAATAGAAAAGGAAGATAATAATAATATATAATAAAATAGTGTTGTCAAATAAATATTTAAGTATTACATTATTAGACAACTCTATTTTATTTAATGTTATTATTATCTTCGTTTATGGTTTATTTCATAACAAAGGTAATAAACTAACATATAATAAAATCAAGTTGTCAAAATAAAATTATAATTATTTTATTTATTCAAACTCAATTTTGTTATATGTTATAATTATCTTTCATTATGAAGAAAAACTATATAGCGAAGATAATAATGACATATAATAAAAGATAGAGTTGTCAATATAAAATATGTAATTATTACTTTATTTAACAAATCTATTTTTATTATATTTTAGTATTGTCTTTGTTATGAAGTAATATAAAATAAAATAGAGTTGTCAAATAAAGTAATAAGTACATATTTATTTGATAAACTCAATTTTATTATATGTTATTATTATCTTCGTTATGTAGTAAATACATAAAACGAAGATAGTAATAACATATAATAAATAGTGTTTTCAAATAAAGTAATAATTACTTATTTATTAGAAACCTCTATTTTATTAAATATTATTATTATCTTCGTTTTTAGTTGTACTCAATAACAAGGATAATAATAACATATAATAAAATAGAGTTGTCAAATAAATTAATTATTTCATATTTATTTGACAACTCAATTTTGTTATATTTTATTATTATCTTTGTTATTAAGTATAACTAAAAAAATGAAGATAACAATAACATAAAATAAAATAGTGATGTCAAGTAAAGTAAAAAATTACATATTTATTAGACAACTCTATTTTATTAAATATATATTTTATTTTCATTTTATAATTGTACTTAATAATGAAGATAGTAATAACATATAATAAAATGGGTTGTCAAATAAATTAATTATTACATATTTATTTGACAACTCAATTTTGTTATATGTTATTATTATCTTTGTTATTAAGTACAACTACAAACGAAGATAATAATAACATTTAATAAATAGTGTTGTCATGTTACTTTATTTTAAAACTCTATTTTATTAAATAGTATTATTATCTTTGTTTTATAGTTGTACTTAATAACGAAAATTGTAATAACATATAACACAATTGAACTATTAAATAAATATGTAATTATTACTTTATTTTACAACTCTATTTTATTATATGTTATTATTATCTTCATAATATAGTTGTACTACATGACGAAGAAATAATTTACATATAATCAAAAAAGTTGTCAAATAAAGTACATATATATATTTATTTGATAAACTCAATTTTATTATATGTTATTATTATCTTCGTTATGTAGTAAAACAATAAAACGAAGATAATAATAATAATAATATATAATAAAATAGTATTGTCAAATAAGTAATATTTCTTATTTATTAGACAACTCTATTTTATTAAAATATTATTATTATCTTAGTTTTGTAGTTGTACTTAATTACGAAGAGAATAATAATAACATATAATAAAATAGATTTGTCAAATAAATTAATTTTGACATATTTATTTGACAACTCAATTTTGTTATATGTATTTATTATATTTGTTATTAAGTACAACTGCAAAACGAAGATAATAATAACATTTAATAAAGAATATTAGAATAACATATAATAAATATTTATTATTTTTAAATAAAGTAATAATTCAATCTTTATTTGACAACTATATTTCATTATATGTTATTATTATGATCGTTTTATAGTAATATTTTTGCAATGAAGATAACCAATTTACTATAACCCGAACCTCAAACCCAAAACCTTAAACCTTAATTCTTAAACCTTAAACCCTAAACACTAAACACTAAACCCAAAAATCCTGAACCTTAAACTCTAAACCTTAATCCCTAAACCTGATTTCTTAAATCCTAAACACCCTAACACACTAAACCCTAATAAAATAAAGATATAATTATTACTTTATTTGACATCTCTACTTTTTTTATATGTTATTATTTTATATTTGTTATAAAGTAAAACTATAAAACGAAGATAATAATAACATAAATTAAATTAGAGTTGTCAAATAAAGTAATCATTCCATATTTATTTGACAACTCTATTTTATTATATGTTATGGATTTTAGTCCATTTTTGTCTGGTGGTACGAAAATCGCCTAAAAAGTCCATATGAAATCGAGGAGCGGGAGAGACTTTTAGCATGCTTCTCCTAAATTTATACTTGTGTTTTGGGTTAGAGATTTCAAACAATAGCCATCGTCTGGTCAGAAAAATACAAATTGTAGTCCATTTTTGTCAAGTGGTACGAAAATCGTCCGAAAAGTTCAGATGAAATCGAGGACCAGAAGACCCTTATAGCATTTTTCTCCTAAATTTGTAACTGTGTGTCAGGCTCGACGTCATATTTCAAACACTAGCCTTCGTTTGAACCAAAAATACGAATTATAGTTTTATAAATCGAAGATAATAATAACTTATAATAACTTTGATTTGTCAAATAAAGTAATAATTATATATTTATTTGACAACTCTATTTTATTAAATGATATTACTATCTTCGTTATGCAGTCAAACATTAAAATGAAGATAATAATAACATATAATAAAATAGAATTATACAATAAATTAATAATTTCATATTTATTTGACAACTCTGTTTTATTATACGTTAATATTATCTTCGTTTTGTAGTTGTACTTAATAACGAAAATAATAATAACATATAACCAAATTGAGTTTTAAAATTAATATGTAATTATTACTTTATTTGACAATTCTATTTTATTATATGATATTATTATCTTCTTTATGTAGGAAAAACTATAAATAATGTAATAATTAAAAAACATTCTTCTCCAAAATTTATAATTGTGTTTCGGGTCATATTTTGAACATTTGCCATCATTTGGTCTAAAAAAACGAATTTCGTTCCATTTTTGTTAAGTGGTACGAAAATCGCCTTAAAAGTCCCAATGAAATCGAGGACTGAGAGACTCTTATAGCATTCTTCTCTAAAATTTATAACTATCTCAGGTTCCGCGCTAAACTTCTAACACTAGTCATCGTTTGGTCTGAAATTACAGATGTTGGTCCATTTTTGTCGAGGGTACGAAAGTCACTCGAAAAGTCCAAAATGAAATTTAGGACCGGGAGACCATTATAGCATTCTTCCCCATAATTTATAACTTTGTTTCGGGTTCCGCTCCAGATTTCAAAAACTAGCCATCGTCTAGTCCGAAAATACAGATGTTGGTCAGTTATCGTCGATGGGTACGAAAGTCTCCCGAAAAAGTCCAAATGAAATCGAAGATCGGGAGACCATTATAGAATTCTTGTTCTAAATTTATAAATGTGTTTCGGGTTCCGCGTTAGATTTGAAACACTAGCCATCGTCTTATTCGAAAATACGGATTTCGATCAATTTTAGTTGGGTGGTACGAAAATCGCCTAAAAAGTCCGAATGAAATCGAGGACCGGGAGACCATTATAGCATTCTTCTCTAAAATTTATAATTTTGTTCCAGGTTCCGTGCCAGATTTCAAAGACTAGCCATCGTCTGGTCCGAAAATACGATTTTCGTTATATTTTTGTCGTGTGGTACAAAAATCGCCCTAAAAGACCAGATGAAATCGAGGACACGAGAACTCTTATTATAGCATTCTACTCCTGAATTGAAAACTGTGTCTCGGGTTCTGCATATGATTTCAAAAATTGGCCATCGTCTGGTCCGAAAATACAGAATTTGGCCATTATCATCGATGGGTACGAAAATCGCCTAAAAAGTCCGGATGAAATCGAGGATCAAATGGCCCTTATAGAATTCTTCTTCTAAATTTATAATTGTGTTTCGGGTTCCGCGTCAGATTTCAAACACTAGCCATCATCTTTTTCGAAAATACGAACTTTGGTCCATTTAATAGGGTGGTACGAAAATCGCCCAAAAGTCCAAATGAAATCCAGGACCGGGAGACCATTATAGCATCCTTCTCCAAAATTTATAACCATGTTTCGGGTTCTGCGCCAGATATCAAAAATTGGCCATCGTTTGGTCCGAAAATACGATTTTCGGTCTATTTTTGTCATGTGGTACAAAAATTGCCCGAAAAGACCAGATGAAATTGAGGACCAGAAACCCTTATAGCATTCTTCTTCAAAATTTATAATTGTGTTTGGGTTCTGCATTAGTATTGAAACACTAGCCATCGGTCGATTTTTGTCGGGTGATACAAAATCGCCTGAAAAGTCTAGATGAAATCGAGGACCAGGAGACCCTTATAGCATTCTTCTCCTAAATTTGTAACTTTGTTTCGGGTTCTGCGTCTTATATTTCAAACACTAAGTATTGTTTTGTCCGAAACTACGGACTTTGGTTTATTTTGTTTTGTGGTACAAAAATTGCCCATAAAGACCAGATGAAATCGAGTACATGGAGACCATTATAGCATTCTTTTCCAAAATTTATAACTGTGTTTCGGGTTCTACGCCAGATCCCAAACACTAGCCAGCGTCTGGTATGAAAATAGTGATTTTGGTCCTTTTTGTGGAGGGGTACGAAAATCTCCCGAAAAGTCCAAATGAAATCGAAGACCGAGAGTCCCTTATATCATTATTCTTCTAATTTATAATTTTCTTTCGGGTTCCCAGTCAGATTTCAAACACTAGCCATCGTCGTTTTCGAAAATACAGATTTCGGTCCATTTTAGTCGAGTGGTACAAAATCGCTCGAAAAGTCCCGATGAAATCGAGGACCGAGAGACCCTTATAGCATTCTTTTCTAAAATTTATAACTAGCATTCAGGTTCTGTCTGCGCCAGATTTCAAACAATAGCCATCGTCTTGTACGAAAATACGGTTCCGAAAAGTCTAGATGAAATCGAGGACCAGGAGACTCTTATAGCATTCTTCTCCTAAATTTATAAATGTGATTCGGGTTCCGCGCCATATTTCAAACACTTTTGGGTCGTTTTGTTTGAAGACACATCGTTTTGTTTCGGTCCATTTTAGTTGGGTGGTACGAAAATCGCTGGAAAAGTCCAGATGAAATCGAGGACCAGGAGACCTTTATAGCATTCGTATCCAAAATTTATAACTATTTTTCGGGCTCCGCCTCAGATTTTAAACACTAGCCATCGTCTGGTCTGAAAAATACGAATTTCGGTTCATTTTTGTTAGGTGGTGTACGAAAATTGCCCCAAAAAGTCCAAAAGAAAATCGAGGACTGGGACACCCTTACATCATTCTTCTTCTAAATTTATAACTATGTTTCAGGTTACGCGTCAAATTTCAAACACTAGCCATAATCTTGTTCGAAAATACTAATTTAGGTACATTTTAGTTAGGTGGTATGAAAATCACCCGAAAAGTCCAGATGAAATCAAGGACCTGGAGACCCTTATGGCATTCTTCTCCATAATTTATAATTGTGTTTCGTGCCAGATTTCAAACATTAACCATTGTTTTGTTCGAAAATACGAAATTCGGTCCATTTTAGTCATGAGGTACGAAAATCGAACGAAAAGTCCAGATCAAATCGAGGATTGGGAGACCCTTATATCATTCTTCTCCAAAATTTATAACTCTGTTTCGGGTTCCGCGTCAAAATTCAAACAGTAGCCGTTATCTGGTACGAAAATACATACAGATTTTGACATATTTTTTCTATCGTCTTGTTCGAAAACTTGGATTTTCGGTCTATTTTTTTCGGGTGGTACGAAAATCACCCCAAAAGTCCAAATGAAATCGAGGAATGGGAGACCCTTATAGCATTCTTCTCCAAAAAGATTAACTGTGTTTCAGGTTATGCGTCAGATTTCAAGCACTAGCCATCGTCTGATCCGAAAATACGGATTTCGGTCCATTTTGGCCATATGGTACGAAAATCGGCATAAAAGTCCAGATCAAATCAAGGACCCGAGACCTTTATAGCATTCTTCTCCAAAATTTATAAAAGTGTTTCGGGTTCCGTGTCAAATTTCAAACACTAGCCATTGTCTATTTCGAAAATACGGATTTCGGTCCATTTTGGTCGGGTTGTACGAAAATTCCTCGAAAAGTCTAGATGAAATCGAGGACCGGGAAACCCTTATAGCATTCTTCTCAAAAATTTATAACTGTTTTTCAAGCTCCGCGCCCGATTTTAAACACTAGCCATCCTCTATTCCGAAAATATGAATTTCAGTCCATTTTTGTTGGGTGGTACGATAAACGCCCAAAAAGTCCAGATGAAATCAAGGACCGGGAGACCCTTATAGCATTCTTCTCCAAAATTTATAATTGTGTTTCGGGTTCCGTGTCAAAATTCAAACACTAGCCATCGTCTAATCCAAAAAATACAGATTTTGGTCCATTTTAGTCGAGGGGTACGAAAATCACCCTAAAAGTGCACATAAAATCAAGAACCGAGAGACCCTTATAGAATTCTTCTCCAAAATTTATAATTGTGTTTCAGGTTTCGGGTTAAATTTCAAACACTAGCCATAGTCTTGTTCGAAAATATGGATTTCGGTCCATTTTAGTCAGGTAGTATGAAAATTATCCGAAAAAAGTCTAGATGAAATCGAGGACCATGAGACCCTTATAGAATTCTTCTCCAAAATTTATAACTGTTTTCGAGTTTCCCGTCAGATTTCAAACACCAACCATCGCTTTGTTCGCAAATACAGATGAAATCCTCCAAAAAGTCTAGATGAAATCGAAGACCCAGAGACCTTTATAGCATTCTTCTCCAAAATTTATAATTGTGTTTCGGGTTCTGCAACAGATTTCAAACACTTACGATTGTTTTTCTAGGGTGGTACGAAAATCACCCGAAAAGTCCAGATGAAATCAGATGAAATCAAGGAGGTTCCGGCTAGACACCCTGATAGCATTTCTTCTCCGCCTAAAATTTATTATAGTACTCTTTTAAATTTAGTGTTCCGCGCTAGATTTCAAACACTAGCCATCGTCTGGTCCGAAAATATAGATTTTGGTCCATTTTTGTAGAGGGATACGAAAATCGCTCGAAAAGTCCAGATGTAATCAACGATCGAGAGACCCTTATAGCATTCTTATTCTAAATTTATAACTGTATTTCAGGTTCCATGTCAGATTTCAAACACTAACCATCGAGGACCAGGAGATCCTTATAGCATTCTTCTCCAAAAATTTAACTGTGTTTCAGGTTCCGCATCATATTTTGAACACTAGCCATTGTTTTGTTCGAAAATAAGAATTTCGGTCCATTTTAGTCAGGTGGTACGAAAATCTCATAAAAGTCCAGATGAAATCTTGGACCGGGACACCCTTATATCATTCTTCTCCAAAATTTAAAATTGTGTTTCAGGTTGCACGTTAGATTTCAAACACTAGCCAAAATCTTTTTCGAAAATACGAATTTTTGTCCTTTCTTGTCGATGGTATGAAAATCTTCTAAAAAGTCCAGATGAAATCAATGACCGGGAAACCCTTATAACATTCTTCTCCAAAATTTATAATTTTGCTTCGGGTTCCGCGTCATATTTCAAATATTAGCCATCGTTTGGTCCAAAAATACAGATTTCGGTCCATTTATGTTGGGTGGTATGAAAATCGCCTGAAAAGTCTAGATAAAATCGAGGACCGAGAGACCCTTATAGCATTTTTTATTCTAAATTTATAACTGTGTTTCGGGTTCCGCGTCAGTTTTCAAACACTAAAAATCATCTTTTTCAAAAATACGGATTTCAGTCCATTTTAGTCGTACGATAAGAAAGTCGCCCGAGAAGTCCAGATTAAATCTAGGACCAGTAGACTGTTATATCATTCTTCAAAATTTATAACTGTGTTTCGGGTTCTGCGTTAGATTTCAAACACTAGCCATAGTCTTTTTCGAAAATACGGATTTCGGTCCATTTTAGTTAGATCGTATGAAAATCGCCCAAAAAGTTCAGATAAGACCGGGAGACCCTTATAGCATTCTTCTCCAAAATTTATAAATGTGTCTCGAGTTCCGTGCAAGATTTTAAACACTAGCCCAAGCTGGTCTGAAAATACAGATTTTACTCAATTTTTGTCGAGGGGTACAAAAATCACCTGAAAATTCCAGATGAAATTGAGAATCGAGAGACCCTTATAGCATTCTTCTCCAAAATTTATACGGTTTCTGTCCATTTTTTGTCGAGTGGTACGAAATCACCCAAAAAGTCTAGGTGAATCCGAAGACCAGGAGACCTTGATAGCATTCTTCTCCAAAATTTATTACTGGTTTTTAGGTTCTGCGCCAGATTTCAAACACTTGCCATCATCTGGTCCAAAATATAAATTTTCGGTCCTTTTTTGTCGAGGGTAAAATAATCGCCTGAAAAGTCCAGATGAAATCGAGGACCGAGAGACCCTTATATCATTCTTCTCCTAAATTTATAATTGTGTTCCGAGTTCCATGTCGGGTTTTCAAACACTAGCCATTGTTTTGTTCAAAAATACAAATTTCGGTCTATTTCAGCCAGTTGGCACGAAAATCCCCCGAAAATACCAGATGAAATCGAGGACCGGAAGACCTTTATAACATTCTTCTCCTTAATACATAACAGTGTTTCTGATTCCGAGTCAGATTTTAATCACTAGCCATCGTCTGGTCCGAAAATATAGATTTTGGATCATTTTTGTCGAGGGCTACGAAAATCGCCTGAAACGTCTAGATGAAATCGACGATCGAAAAGACCATTATAGCATTCTCTTCATGTCAAATTGTATCAAACACTAGCAAACACTAGCATTCATCTGGTCCGAAAATACGGATTTCAATCCCTTTTAGTCTAGTGGTATGAAAATCGCCTGAAAAGTCCAGATGAAATCGAGGATCGGGAGACCCTTATAGCATTCTGTTCCAGAAATACTGATTTCGATCCTTTTTTGTCGGGTGTTATGAAAATCGCCAGAAACGTCTAGATGATATCATCGACCGGGAAACCCTTATAGCATTCGTATCTAAAATTAATAACTATGTTTCGGGTTCTGCGGCAGATTTCAACTGAGTTTCGAGAATACATATTTTGGTACATATTTGTCGAGGGGTACGAAAATTTCCCGAAAAATCCAGATGAAATCGAGGAGAAGAAGATTCTTGTAACATTCTTCTCTTCAATTTAGAACTGAGATTCGGGTTCTGCGTCAAACGATGAAAAGTGTTTGAAATTTGGTGCGGAACTAAAAACCAGTAATAAATTTTGGAGAAGAATGTTATCAGGGTCTCCCAGTCCTTTTTCATCTGGACTTTTCGGGTGATTTTCATACCACCACACAAAAAATGGACTTAAATCCGTATTTTCGAACAACATGATTGCTAGTGTTTGAAAACTGACGCGGATCCTGAAACTCGATTATAAATTTAGGAGAAAAATGCTATAAGGGTCTCCCGGTCCTCGATTTCATCTGGACTTTTTCGAGGGATTTTCGTACCACCTGAAAAAAATGGACCGAAATCCGTATTTTCGAACAAGACAATTGCTAGTGTTTGGGCGATATTTGAGGCAGAACCCGAAACACAATTATAAATTTTGGTGATTAATGCTATAAGGGTCTCTAGGTCCTCGATTTCATCTTCACTTTTCGAGGCAATTTTCGTACCCCTCGACAAAAATGGACTAAAATTTGTATTTTAAGACCAGACTTGGGCTAGTATTTGAAATCTAGCGCCTTAACTTGACACACGTTTATAAATTTAGGAGAAGAATGCTATAAGGGTCTCTCGGTCCTCGATTTCATCTGACCTTTTCGAGCGATTTTTCATCTATCCAACTAAAATTAACATAAATCCGTATTTTCGAAAAAAGACTATGGCTAGTGTTTGAAATCTGACGCGGAACCCGAAATACAGTTATATAAATTTTGAAGAAGAATGATATAAGGGACTCCCGGTCCTAGATTTCATCTAGACTTTTCGGGCAACTTTCGTACCACCTGACTAAAATGGACCAAAATCCGTATTTTCGAACAGACTATTGTTAGTATTTGAAATCTGACCCAGATCCGAAACACAATTATAAATTTAGAAGAAGAACGCTATAAGGCTCTCCTGGTCCTCGAATTCATCTGGACTTTTTAGGCGATTGTCATACCACTAGACTAAAATGGATTGAAATCCGTATTTTCGGACAAGAGGATGGCTAAAGTTTGAAACCTGACGCGAATCCTGAAACTCTGTTATAAAATTTAGGAGAAAAATGCTATAAGGGTCTTTCGATCGTCGATTTCATCTGGACTTTTTGGGCGAATTTTGTACCACCCGACAAAAATGGACCGAAATCCGTACTTTTCGAACAATACAATTGCTTGTCTTTGAAATCTCAATTTTTAAATTTAGGAGAAGAATGCTATAAGGGTCTCCCGGTCCTCGATTTCATCTGGGCTTTTCAGGCTATTTTCGTACCACTCAACAAAAATAGTCCGAAATCCGTATTTTCGAACAAGACAATTATTAGTGTTTGAAATCTGAGGCGGAACCCGAAACTAAGTTATAAATTTAGGCGAAGAATGCTATAAGGGTCTCTTGGTCCTCGATTTCATTTGGTCTTTTCGGGCGAAATTCGTATTTTCGAACAAAACGATGGTAAGTGTTTGAAATCTTTAGGGGAACCTTTAAATATAATTATAACATTTTGGAAGAAGAATGTTATAAAGGTCTCCCGGTCCTTGATTTCATCTGGACTTTTTTGGACGATTTTCGTACCACCTACTAATATGAACCAAAATATGTATTTTCGAACAAAATGATGGTTAGTTTTTGAAAACCTGACACAGAACCTAGAACACAGTTATAAAATTTTGGAGAAAAATGCTATAAGGGTCTCTCGGTCCTCGATTTCATCTGGACTTTTCAGGTGATTTTCGTAACCGTCGACAAAAAAAAGGACTGAAATCTATATTTTCATACCAGACGAGGGCTAGTGATGGAAAACAGATGCGGGAATCCGAAATACAGTTATAAATTTTTGGATGAAGAATGCTATAAGGGTCTCCCCGTCCTCAATTTCATCTAGCTTTTTGGGGGATTTTCGTACCACCCAACCAACATGGACCAAAATTCGTGTTTTCGGACTAGACGATGGCTACTGTTTAAAATCGGGGCGCAGAGCCCGAAAAACAGTTATAAATTTTTGAGAAGAATGCTATAAGGGTCTCCTGGTCCACGATTTCATCTAGACTTTTCGGGCGATTTTCGTAACCTTTCAACAAAAATGGACCGATATCCGTATTTTCAAACAAGACGATGGCTAGTGTTTTGAATTTTGAAGCGGAACCCGAAACACATTTATAAATTTTGGAGAAGAATGCTATAAGAGTCTCCCAGTCCTCGATTTTATCTATGGAATTTTATGTGGATTTTCGTACCACCTGACTAAAATGGACCGAAAATTCGTATTTTCGAAACGAACAAAACGATCGTTAGTGTTTGACAATCTGGCATGGAAACCCGAACATAGTTATAAATTTTGGAGAAGAATGCTATAAGGGTCTCTTAGTCCTCGATTTCTTCTGGACTTTTCAGGGCCATTTTCGTAACCCTCGACAAAAAAGGACCGAAATCAATATTTTTCATACCAGACGAGGGCTAGTGTTGGAAATCAGATGCGAAATCCGAAACACTATTATAAATTTTGGAGAAGAATGCTACAAGGGTCTCCCAGTCCTCGATTTCATCTAGCTTTTTGGGCGATTTTCGTACTACACAACAAAAATAGACCAAAATTTGTATTTTCGGACTAGACGATGGCTTGTGTTAAAAAATCAGGCGCAGAGCCTGAAAAACTTTTATAAATTTTTTGAGAAGAATGCTATAAGCATCTCCCAGTCCACGATTTCATCTGGACTTTTCAGGCGATTTTCGTACCATTCGACCAAAATGGACCGAAATCCGTATTGTTCCGACCAGACAATGGCTAGTGTTTGAATTTTGACGCGGAACCCGAAACACAGTTAAGCTTTTTGAAGAAGAATGATATAAGGGTCTATCGGTCCTCGATTTCATCTAGACTTTACAGGAAATTTTCGTACCTTTCAACAAAAATGGACCGAAATCAGTATTTTCGAACAAGACGATGGCTAGTGTTTGAATTCTGACGCAGAAACCGAAAACACAGTTTTAAATTTTGGAGATGAATGCTTCAAGGGTCTCCTGGTCCTCAAATTCATCTGGACATTTCGATTGATTTTCGTACCCAACGAGAAAAATATGCCAAAATCTGTATTTTCGGACCAGACGATGGCTAGTGTTTGAATTTTAAAGCGAAACCAGAAACACAATTATAAATTTTGGAGAAGAATGATATAAGAGTCTCCCAGTCCTCGATTTTATCTTGACTTTTTGGTGGATTTTCGTACCACCTGACTAAAATGGACCAAAATTCGTATTTTTGAACAAAACGATGGTTTAGTGTTTGAAAATCTGGCATGGAACCCGAAACACAGTTATAAATTTTGGAGAAGAATGCTATAAGGGTCTCCCAGTCCTCAATTTCATCTAGCTTTTTGGGCGATTTTCGTACCACCTGACAAAAATGGACCAAAATTCTATTTTTCGGACTAGACGATGGCTTGTGTTTAAAATCTGACGCGTAACCTGAAACAAAATTATAAATTTAGAAGAAGAATGTTCTAAGGGTGTCCCAGTCCTCGATTTCATTTGGACTTTTTGGGCAATTTTTGTACCACCCAACAAAAATTAACCGAAATTCGTATTTTCGGACCACACAATGGCTAGTGTTTAAAATCTGGGGCGGAGCCCAAAAACAATTATATAAATTTGGAGAAGAATGCTATAAGGGTCTCCTAGTCCTCGATTTCATCTTGACTTTTCCGGCGATTTTCGTACCACCCCTGAACTAAAATTGACTCGTATCTTCAAATGGTTAGTGTTTGAAATCTGGCAAACAACACGAAACACAACAATAAATTTTGGAGAAAGAATGCTATAAGGGTCTCCCGTTTCTCGATTTTATCTGGAATTTTTGGACAATTCTCGTACCACCCTACTAAAATGAACCAAAATATGTATTTTCGAACAAAACGATGGTTAGTGTTTGAAATCTGACACGTAACCCAAACACAGTTATAAATTATGGAGAAGAATGCTATAAGGGTCTCTCGGTCCTCGATTTCATCTGGACTTTTCAGGCGATTTTCGTAACCCTCGACAAAAAAGGACCGAAATCTATATTTTCATACCAGACGAGGGCTAGTTTTGGAAATCAGATGCGGAATCCGAAATACAGTTATAAATTTTGGAGAAGAATGCTATAAGGGTCTCCCAGTCCTCAATTTCATCTAGCTTTTTGGGGATTTTCGTACCACCCAACCAAAATGGACCAAAATTCATATTTTCGGACTAGACGATGGCTAGTGTTTAAAATCGGGCGCAGAGCCCGAAAAAATGTTATAAATTTTTTGAGAAGAATGCTATAAGGGTCTCCCGGTCCACGATTTCATCTGCACTTTTCGAGTGATTTTCGTACCATCCGAGCAAAATGGACCGAAATCCGTATTTTCGGAGCAGACAATGGCTAGTGTTTGAATTCTGACGCGGAACCCGAAACACAGTTAAGCTTTTTAGAGAAGAATGATATAAGGGTCTCTCGGTCCTCGATTTCATCTGGACTTTTCGGGCGATTTTCGAACCTTTCAACAAAATGGACCGAAATCCGTATTTTCGAACAAGACGATGGCTAGTGTTTGAATTCTGACGCAGAAACCGAAACACAATTTTTAAATTTTAGAGATGAATGCTGTAAGGGTCTCCTGGTCCTCGATTTCATCTGGACATTTCGATTGATATTCGTACCCAACGAGAAAAATATGCCAAATCTGTTTTTTTCGGACCAAACGATGGCTAGTGTTTGAATTTTTGAAGCGGAACCAGAAACACAGTTATAAATTTTTGGAGAGGAATGATATAAGAGTCTCCCAGTCCTCGATTTTATCTTGACTTTTTGGTGGATTTTCGTACCACCTGACTAAAATGGACTAAAATTCGTATTTTCGAAAAAAAACGATGGTTAGTGTTTGAAATCTGGCATGGAACCCGAAACACAGTTATAAATTTTGGAGAAGAATGCTATAAGGGTTTCCCAGTCCTCTATTTCATCTAGACTTTTTCGGGCGATTTTCGTACCACCCAACAAAAATGGACCAAAATTCTTATTTTCGACTAGACGATGGCTTGTGTTTAAAATCGACGCGTAACCTGAAACAAAATTATAAATTCTAGAAGAAGAATGTTCTAAGGGTGTCCCAGTCCTCAATTTCATTTGGAACTTTTTGGGCAAATTTTTGTACCACCCAACAAAAATGAACCGAAATTCGTATTTTCGGACCACACGATGGCTAGTGTTTAAAATCTGGGGCGGGGAGCCCGAAAAACATTTATAAATTTTGGAGAAGAATGCTATAAGGGTCTTCTAGTCCTCGATTTCATCTTGACTTTTCCGGCGATTCTCGTACCACCCTACTAAAATGAACCAAAATATGTATTTTCGAACAAAACGATGGTTAGTGTTTGAAATCTGACACAGAACCCATAAACACAGTTATAAATTATGGAGAAAAATGCTATAAATGGTCTCTCGTTCCTCGATTTCATCTGGACTTTTCGGGCGATTTTCGTAACCCTCGACAAAAAAATGACCAAAATCTATATTTTCATATCAGAAGTTTTGGAAATCAGATACGAATATGAAACACAGTTATAAATTTTGGAGAAGAATGCTATAAGGGTCTCCCAGTCCTCAATTTCATCTAGCTTTTTGGACGATTTTCGTACCACCCAACAAAAATGGACCCAAAACATTCGTATTTTCGGACTAGACGATGGGTCGTGTTATAAGAGTCTCCCGGTCCACGATTTCATCTGGACTTTTCTGGCGATTTTCGTACCTTTCAACAAAAGTGGAACCAAATCAGTATTTTTGAACAAGACGATGCTAGTGTTTGAATTCTGACGCAGAAACCAAACACAGTTTTAAATTTTTGGAGATGAATGCTATAAGGGTCTCCTGGTCCTCGATTTCATCTGGACATTTCGGTTGATTTTCGTACCCAACGAGAAAAAATATGCCAAAATCTGTATTTTCGGACCAGACGATGGCTAGTGTTTGAATTTTGAAGCAGAACCCGAACAACAGTTATAAATTTAGGAGAAGAATGCTATAAGGGTCTCCTGGTCCTCGATTTCATCTGGTCTTTTCGGGCGATTTTTGTACTACCCGACAAAATAGATCGAAAATCAGTATTTTTGGACCAGACGATAGCTTGTGTTTGAAATCTTGCGTGGAATACAAAACATAGTTATAAATTTTGGAGAAGAATGCTATATTGGTCTCCCAGTCCTCGATTTCATCTAGACTTTTCGGGCGATTTTCGTACCACCCGACTAAAATGGACCGAATCTAACGTAGAACCCGAAACACAGTTTATAAATTTAGAACAAGAATTCTATAATGGTCTCCCGGTCCTCGATTTCATTTGGATTTTTCGCGGGCGACTTTCGTTCCCATCGACGAAAATGGACCATCATCTCTACTTTCAGATTAGACGATGGCTAGTGTTTGAAATCTGGCGCGGAACCCGAAACAATGTTATAAATTCTGGAGAAGAATGTTATAATGGTCTCCACGATCCTCGATTTTATTTTGATTTTTTAAGGGTGACTTTCGTACCCCTCGACAAAAATCGGACAACCATAAGTATTTTTTGGACCAGATGATGGCTAGTGTTTGAAATCTGGAGACCATTATAGAATTCTTGTTCTAAGTTTATAACTGTGTTTCGGGTTCTGCGTTTGATTTCAAACACTAGCAATCGTCTTGTTGGAAAACACGGATTTTCGGTCCATTTTAGTCAGGTGGTACGAAAATCGCCCGAAAAGTCCATTGAAATCGAGGACCTAAAGACCATTAATAGCATTCTTCTGCAAATTTTATAACTGTGTTTTGGGTTTCGTGCCAAATTTCAAACATTAGCCATCGTTTGATTCGAAAATACAATTTTTGGTATTTTTTTTGTCGGGTGGTACAAACATTGCTCGAAATGACCAGATGAAATTGAGGACAAGGAGACCCTTTCAGCATTCTTCTCCTAAATTTTAGTCGGGTGGTACGAAAATCGCTCGAAAAGTCCAGATGAAATCAAAGACCGAGAGACCTTTATAGCATTCTTCAATAAAATTTATAACTATGTTTCAGGTTCTGCGGTAGATTCAAACACTAGCCATCATCTGGTTCGAAAATACAGATGTTGGTCCATTTTTGTCGAGGGGTAAGAAAATCACTCGAAAATTTATAACTGTACCAGAGTCCCTTATAGCATTCTTCTCCAAAATTTATAACTATGTTTTGTGTTCCATGTCAAATTCCAAACACAAACCATCATTTTGTTCGAAAATACAGATTTTGGTCCATTTTAGTCGTGTGGTACGAAAATCGTCAAAAAAATCCTGATGAAATCGAGGACCTGGAGACCCTTAGAGCATACTTCTCCAAGATTTATAATTGTGTTTCGGGTTCTACACCAAATTTCAAACACTAACCATCGTTTTGTTTGAAAATACGAATTTCGATCCATTTTAGTCGGGTGGTACAAAAATCGCCGGAAAAGTCCACATGAAATCGAGGACCGAGAGACCCTTATAACAGTCTTCTCCCAGAAATTTATAACTTTGTTTCGGGTTTCGCGCTAGATTTCAAACACTAGCCATCGTCTAGTCTGAAAATATAGATGTTGGTCCAATACCGTTGATGGGTACGAAAGTCGACCGAAAAGTCCAAATGAAATCGGGTTTCTGTGTTAGATTTAAAAACACTAGCCATCGTCTTGATCGAAAATACGGATTTCGGTCCATTTTAGTCGAATGGTACGAAAATCGCCCGAAAATCCATATGAAATCGAGGACCGGGAGACCATTATAGTATTCTTCACCAAAATTTATAACTGTGTTTCGCGTTCCGCGTCAGATTTCCAACACAGGCCATCGTTTGGTCCGAAAATACAATTTTTGGTCTATTTTTGTTGATTAGTACAAAAATCACCCGAAAAAGACCAGATGAAATCGAGGACCAGGATACCCTTCTAGCATTCTTCTTCAAAATTTAAATTTGTGTTTTGGGTTCATCATCAGATTTCAAACACTAGCCATCGTCTTGTAAGAAAATACGAATTTTGGTCCATTTTTGTCGGGTGATACAAAAATCGCCCGAAAAGTCTAGATGAAATCGAGGACCGGGAGACCCTTATAGCATTCTGCTTAAAAATTTGTAACTGTGTTTCGGGTTCCGAGCAAGATTTCAAACACTAACCATCATTTTGTTCGAAAATACGAATTTCAGTCCTTTTTAGCCAGGTGATACGAAAATCGACCGAAAAATCCAAGTGAAATCGAGGACTAGGGAGACCCTTATATCATTCTCCTCCAAAATTTATAACTTTGATTCGGGTTGCGCGTCAAAATTCAAAAACACTAGCCATCTTCTGGTCCGAAAATACAGATTTTGGCTTATTTTTTTTCGATGGATACGAAAATCAACCGAAAAGTCCAGACGAAATCGAGGACCGGGAGACCCTTTGTAGAATTCTTCTCCAAAATTTATAATTTGTGTTTCGGGTTCCGAGTTAGATTTCCAACACTATCCCTCGTCTTATTTGAAAATACAGATTTCAGTCCTTTTTTGTCGAGGGTTACGAAAATTGCCCGAAAAGTCCAAATGAAATCGAGGACCGAGAGACCCTTATAGCATTCTTCTCCAAAATTTATATAACTGTGTTCCAGATTCTGTGTCAGATTTCAAACACTAACCATCGATTTGTTCGAAAATACAGATTTTAGTTCATTTTAGTAGGGTGGTACGAAAATCGTCCAAAAAGTCCAGATGAAATTTCGAGGACCGGAAGACCTTTATAACATTCTTCTCCAAAATTTATAATTGTGTTTCAGGTTCCATGACATATTTCAATTACTAACCATCGTTTTGTTCAAAAATACGAATTTCGGTCCATTTTAGTCGTGTAGTACGAAAATCGCCCAAAAAGACCAAATGATATTGAGGACTAGAAGACCCTTATAGCATTCTTCTCAAAAATTTATTACTGAATTTCGGAATCCACACTCGATTTTAAACATTGGCCATCGTCTAGTCCGAAAATACAAATTTCGGTCCATTTTTGTTGGGGTGGTACGAAAATCGCCCTAAAAGTCCGGATGAAATCGACGATAGGGAGACCCTTATAGCATTCTTCTTCTAAATTTATAACTGTTTTTCAGGTGCCGGGTCAGATTTCAGAAACTAGCCATAATCTTGTTCGAAAATAATAATTTCGGTCTTTTTTTGTCGATGAAATCGATTGACCGGGAAACCCTAGTAGCATTCTTCTCCAAAATTTATAATTGTGCTTCGGGTTCCGCATCATATTTCAAACACTAGCCATCGTTTGGTCCAAAAATACTGATTTCTGTCCATTTTTGTCGGGTGGTAAGAAAATCCCCCGAAAAGTCCAAATGAAATCGAGGACCAGGAGACCCTTACAACATTCTTCTCCTAAATTTATAACAGTGCTTCGGATTCCACGTCAGATTTCAAACACTAGCCATCATCTAGTCCAAATAATACATTTCGTTCCATTCTTCTTATAAATTTATAACTGTGTTTCGGGTTCCGTGTCAGATTTCAAAAACTAGCCATTGTTTTGTTCAAAGGTCCAGATGAAATCGAGGACCAAGGGACCCTTATAGCATTCTTCTTCTAAAGTTGTAATTGTGTTTCGGGTTCCGCGTGAGATTTCAAGCACTAACAATCGTCTTCTTCGGAAATACGGATTTCGGTCCATTTTAGTTGGTTGGTACGAAAGTCGCCCGAAACGTTCAGATGAAATCGAGGACTAAGAGACCCTTATAGCAATCTCTTCCTAAATTTATAAATGTGTTTCGGGTTACACGCCAGATTTCAAACACTAGCCATCGTCTAGTCTGAAAATACGAATTTCGGTCCATTTTTGTCGGGTGGTACGAAATCTCCCGAAAAGACCAGATGAAATCGAGGACCAGGAGACCCTTATAGCATTCTTCTCCTAAATTTATAACCGAGTTTCGGGTTCCGCCTTAGATTTCAAACACTAGCCATCATCTTGTTCGAAAATACGGATTTCGGTCTATTTTTGTTGAGTGGTAAGAAAATCGCCCGAAAAGGCTAAATGAAATCGAGGACCGGGTGACCCTTATAACATTCTTCTATTAAATATATAACAATGTTTCTCATTTCAGGTCAGATTTCAAAATCTAGCCATCGTCTGGTATAAAAGCACATATTTCGGTCCATTTTTGTCGAGGGGTACGAAAATTGCCCGAAAAGTCCAGATGAAATCGAGGACCAAGAGACCCTTATAACATTATTCACAAATATTTATAACTGTGTATCGGGTTCCTCGTTAGAATACAATCATAAGCCATCGTCTTGTCGGAAAATACGAATTTCATCCCATTTTAGTCGAGTGGTACGAAAAACGCCCGAAAAGTCTAGATGAAATGGAGGACCTAGAGAACCTTAAAGCATTCTTCTCTTAAATATATAACAGTTTTACGGGTTCCGCGTCAGATATCAAACACTAGTCATCGACTAGTACGAAAATACAAATTATGGTCCATTTTTGTTGAGGGGTACGAAAATCGCTTGAAAAGTCTAGATGAAATCGAGTACAAAAACCCTTATAACATTCTTCTTCTAAATTTATGATTGTGTTTCGGGTTCCGCATCAGATTTCAAAAACTAACAATTGTCTTGTTCGAAAATACGGATTTCAATCCATTTTGGTTCGTATGAAAATTGCCTGAAAAGACAAGATGAAATCGAAGACCTGGAGACCCTTGTAGCATTCTTCTCCTAAATTTATAACTGAGTTTCAGGTTCCACATCAGATTTCAAACACTAGCAATCATCTTGTTCGAAAATACGGATTTTGGTCCATTTTTTATTTGGTGGTACGAAATCACCCGAAAAGTCCAGATGAAATCGAGGACCGAGAGACACTTATAGCATTCTTCTCTCAAAATTTATTATTTGGTTTTCAGGTTCCGTGCCATATTTCAAACACTTGCCATCATCTTGTCCGAAAATATAGATTTCGGTCCTTTTTGTTGAGGGGTAAGAAAATCGACTGAAAAGTCCAGATGAAATCAAGGATCGAGAGATTCTTATAGCATTCTTTTCCTAAATCTATAATTGTGTTCCAAGTTCCGTGTCCGATTTCAAACACTACAGATTCCGGGTCAGATTTCAAACACTAGCCATCGTCTGGTCGGAAATATAGATTTTGGTCCATTGGTCATTTTTTCGAAGGGTACGAAAATCCCCCAAAATGTCCAATTGAAATCAACGACTGAGAGACCCTTATAGCATTCTTATTCTAAAATTATAATATTTGTTCCAAGTTACGGAGTTCCATGTCAAATTTCAAACATTAGCCATCGTTTGGTCCGAAAATACGGATTTCTATCCATTTTAGTCTAGTGGTATAAAAATCGCCCGAAAAGTTCAGATGAAATCGAGGACCGGAAGACCTTTGTCGAATTCTTCTCCTAAATTTATAAATGTGTTTCAGATTCCATGTATATTTCAAAACTAGTCCTGATAATATCTTCACAGCGTCTGATTTCAAAACCCTAGCCATCGTCTTGTTCGAAAATCACCCGAAAAGTCCAGATGAAATTGTGGATCGGGAAACCTATATAGCATTCTTCTCCTAAATTTAGAACAATATTTCAGGTTCCGCGTCAAATTTCAAACACTTGCCATCTTCTGGTCCGAAAATACAGATTTCTGTCCATTTTTCTTCGTGAGTTACGAAAATCTATCCAAAAAGTCCAGATGAAATCGAGGACCGGGAAACCCTTATAGCATTCTTCTCTTTAATATATAAACCGTGTTTCGGGTTCCTCGTCATCTTTCAAATTTATAACTGTTTCTGGTTCCATTTCAAACACTAGCCATCGTCTTGTTCGAAAATACGGATTTCGGTCCAATTTAGTCGGGTGGTAAGAAAATCGCCCGAAATGTCCAGATGAAATCGAGGACCAGGAGACTCTTATAGCATTCTTCTCCTAAAAAAATAATTGTGTTTCAAGTTCCGCGTCAGATTTCAAACACTATCCATCGTCTTATTTGAAAATTCGGATTTCGGTCCATTTTTGTCGTGTGGTACAAAAATCGCCCGAAAAGTCTAGATGAAACCGAGGACCAGGAGACCCTTATAACATTCTTCTCTCCTAAATATATAAACAGGGTTTCGGGTTCCGTGTCAGATTTCAAACACTAGCCATCGTCTGGTCAGAAAATACATATATTGGTCCATTTTTGTCAAGGGGTACAAAAATCGCTCAAAAAGTCCATATGAAATCGAGGACCGAGAGACCCTTATAGCATTCTTCTTCTAAATTTATAAATGTGTTTCGGGTTCCACGTCAGATTTCAAACACTAGCCATCATCGTGTTCGAAAATATGTATATCGGACCATTTTAGTCGGGTGGCACGAAAATTGCCCGAAAATGTGCAGATGAAATCGTGGACTAGAACACTCTTATAACATTTTTCTCCTAAATTTATAATTGTGTTTTAGGGTTCTGCGTCAAATTTCAAACACTACCCCTCGTCTGGTCCGAAAATTACCGGAAATATGCAGATGAAATCGAGAATCGAGATACTCTTACATCATCCTTCTCTTAAATATGTAACAGTGTTTCGCGTCATGCGTCAGATTTCAAACACTAGACATCGTCTTGTTCGAAAATATGGATTTCGGTCCTTTTTTGTCGTGTGGTACGAAAGTAGCCCGAAAAGTCCAGATGAAATCGAGGACCGAGTGACCCTTATATCATTCTTCTGCTTTAAATATAAACAGTGTTTCGGGTTACACGTCAGATTTCAAACACTAGGAATCGTCTGGTATGAAAATATAGATGTTGGTCAATTTTTGTCGAGGGGTATGAAAATCTCCCAAAAAGTCTAGATGAAATGGAGGACCGAGTGACCCTATAGAATTCTTCTTTTAAATTTACGACTGTATTTCGATTTCGGCGTCAGATTTCAAACACTAGCCATCGTCTTGTTTGAAAATACAGATTTCGGTCAATTTAAGTCGGGTGGTACGAAAATCGCCTAAAATGTCCGAATGAAATCGAGGATTGAGAGTCCCTTATAGCATTCTTCTTCTAAATTTATAATTGTATTTCGAGTTCTGCGTCAGATTTTAAATACTAGCTATCATCTTGTTCGAAAATACGGATATCGGTCCATTTTAGTCCGGTGGTACGTAAATCTCCCGAAATCTCGAGATGAAATCGAGGACCAGGAGACTCTTATTGCATTCTTCTACTAAGTTTATAAATGTATTTCGAGTTCCGCATCAGATTTTAAATACTGGCCATCATCTTGTTCGAAAATACGGATATCGGTCCATTTTAGTCAGGTGGTACGAAAATCTCCCGAAATGTCCAGATGAAAACTCGGACCAATAGACTCTTATTGCATACTTCTTGTAAATATATAACTGTGCTTCGGGTTCCGTGTCACATTTCTAATAGAAGCTATCGTCTGGTCCAAAAATACATATTTCGTTCCATTTTTATTGCGTAGTACGGAAATCGCCCGAAAATTACAAATGAAATTGAGGACCAGGAATCCCTTATTTCGTTATTCTCCTAAATTTATAATAGTATTTCTGGTTCTGCATCAGATTTAAATAACTAACCATAGTCTGGTTCAAAAAAACGGATTTGGGTCCATTTTTGTCGGGTGGTACGAAAATCGCCCGAATAGTCAAGATGAAATCGAGGACTAAGAGACCCTTTTAATATTCATCTCCTAAATATATAATAGTCTTTCAGGTTTTTGCGTCACATTTCAAACACTAACTATCATGTAGTTTGAAAATACATATTTTGGTCCGTTTTTGTCTAGGGGTACGAATCTCGCCCGAAATGTCCATACGAAATCGAGGACCAGGATACTCTTATAGCATTCTTCTCCTAAATTTATAACTGTGTTTCGGGTTCCGCGTCAGATTTCAAACACTAGCCATCGTCTAGTCGAAAAATACAGATTTTCGTCCCTTTTTTCGAGGGGTACAAAACTCGCCCAAAAAGTCCAAATGAAATCAAGGACTGAGAGTCACTTATAGCATTCTTCTTCGAAATTTATAACTGTGTTTTGGTTTCCGCGTCAGATTTCAAACAATAGCTATCATTATGTTCGAAAATACGGAATTTGGTCCATTTTAGTCAGATGGTACGAAAATCGCCCGAAAAGTCTAGATGAAATCGACGACGGGAGACCCTTATAGCATTCTTCTCCAAAATTTATAACTATGTTCCGGGTTCCGAATCAAATATCAAACACTAGCCCTCATTTGGCCCCAAAATACAAAATATCAAACCTTATACCATTCTTCTCCTAAATATATAAAAGTGTTTTGGGTTCCGCATTAGATTTAAAACACTAGCAATCGTCTGGTCCAAAAATACATATATCGATCCATTTTAGTTAAGTGGTACAAAAATCGCCCGAAATGTCCATATGAAATCGAGGACCGGGAGACTCTTATAGCATTCTTCTCCTAAATTTATAACTGTGTTTCAGGTTCCGCATCAAATTTCAAACACTATCCATTATAAGAAGACCGCTATAAGGGTCTATCGTTCCTCGATATCTTCTTGACTTTTCGGGCGCATTTTGTACCCCTCGAGAAAAAAGGACCAAAATCTGTATTTTCGGAATAGACGATGGCTACTGTTTGAAATCTGTTGCGGAACCCGAATAACTGTTATATATTTAGAAGAAGAATTCTATGAAGGTGTCTCGGTCCTCGATTTCATTTGCACTTTTCGGCAATTTTCGTAATACACGACAAAAATGGACTGAAATCCGTATTTTCGAACAAGACGAAGGCTAGTGTTTGAAATCTGATGCGAAACCCTAAACACATATATAAATTTAGGAGAAGAATGCTATAAGAGTCCCTTGGTCCTCGATTTCATCAGGACATCTCAGGCGATTTTCGTACCACCCGACTAAAATGGACCGATATCCGTGTTTTTGAACAAAATGATGGCTAGTGTTTGACATCTGACGCGGAACCCGAAACACAGTTACAAATTTAGAAGGAAAATTCTATGTGGGTCTCTCGGTCCTCGATTTCATCTGGACTTTTCAGGCGATTTTCATATCCCTTTACAAAAATGGATCAAAATCTGTATTTTCAGACCAGACGATGGCTTGTGTTTGATATCTGATGCGGAACCCGAAACACTTTTATATATTTAGGAGAAGAATTCTATAAGGGTCTCCCGGTCCTCGATTTCATTAGGACTATTCGGGTTATTTTTGTACCACCCGACAAAAATGGACCGAAATCTGTATTTTCAACAAGACGATGGATAGTGTTTGAAGAGTCTCCTAGTCCTTGATTTCATATGGACATTGCGGGCGATTTTTAACCACTGGATTAAAATGGATCGAAATCCATATTTTCGAACAAAATGATAGCTAGGTTTTGAAATCTAACGCGGAAACCGAAACACAGTTAGAAATTTAGAAGAAGAATGCTATAAGGGACTCTCAGTCCTTGATCTCATCTGAACTTTTAAGGCGAGTTTCGTACCCTCGACAAAAATGGACCAAAAATGGATGTATTTTCAAACCAGACGATGGCTAGTGTTTGAAATTGATGCGAATCCTTAACACAGTAGTATATATTTATGAGAAGAATTCCAAAAGGGTCTCTCGGTCCTCGATTTCATCTGGACTTTTCGGGCGATTTTCGTACCAGCCAACAAAAATGGACCCAAATACGTTTTTCGAACAAGAAGATGGATAGTGTTTGAAAACTGACACGGAACCCGAAACACAGTTATAAATTTTGGAGAAGAATGCTATTAGAGTCTCTTGGTCCTCGATTTCATCTGGACATTTCGGGTGATTTTTAACCACCTGATTAAAATGGATCGAACTCCATATTTTCGAACAAGATGATGGCTAGGGTTTGAAATCTGACGCGAAAACCAAAACACAATTATAAATTTAGAAGAAGAAGGCTCTAAGGGACTCTCGGTCCTTGATTTCATCTGAACTTTTGAGGCGAGTTTCGTACCCCTCGACAAAAATGGACCAAAATCTGTATTTTCAAACCAGACGATGGCTAGTGTTTGAAATATGACAGGGAACCTTAAACACTAGTATATATTTAGGAGAAGAAAGTCAAAAGGGTCTCTCAGTCCTCAATTTCATCTGGACTTTTCGGGCGATTTTGGTACCATCAGACAAAAATGGACCCAAATCCGTTTTTCGAACAAGAAGATGGATAGTGTTTGAAAACTGACATGGAACCCGAAACACATTTACAAATTGATGAGAGGAATGCTATAAGAGTCTTCAGGTCCTCAATTTCATCTGGACATTTCGAGCTATTTTCGTACCGCCCGACTAAAATGTATCGAAACTAGTATTTTTGAACAAGACGATGGCTATTTTAGAAATCTGACGCGGAAACCGAAACACAGTTATAAATTTAGAAGAAGAATGATATAAGGGACTCTCGGTCTTCGATTTCATCTGGACTTTTCGCGAGAGTTTCGTAACATTCGACAAAAATGGGAAAAAATCTGTCTTTTGGGACTAGACGATGGCAAGTGGTTGAAATTTGACGCAGTATCCGTGTTTTTGAACAAATGATGGCTAGTTTTCGAAAACTGATGCGGAACCCGAAACATAGTTACAAATTTAGAAGAAGAATGCTATAAGGGTCTCTCGGTCCTCGATTTCATCAGGACTTTTCGGGAGATTTCCGTATACCTCTACACAAATGGACCAAAATTTGTATTTTCGGACATACGATGGCTAGTGTTTGAAATCTGATGCGGAACCCGAAACACTGTTATATATTTAAGTAGAATTCTATAATGGTCTTCCGGTTCTCGATTTCATCTCGATTATTCGGGTGATTTTCGTATCACCCGACAAAAAAAGACTGAAATCCGTATTTTTGAACAAGACGATCGATAGTGTTTGAAATCTGTAGCGGAACCCGAAACACAGTTATAAATTTAGGAGAAGATTGCTATAAGGGACCCTCGGTCCTCGATTTCATCTGAACTTTTCGGGCGAGTTTCGTACCCTCGACAAAAATGGACCAAAATCTGTATTGTCAAACCAGACGATGGCTAATGTTTGAAATCGGACACGGAAACCGCAACACAATTATAAATTTAGAAGAAGAATGCTATAAGCGTCTCTCGGTCCTTGATTACATCTAGACTTTTTGGGCAATTTTCATACCTCTCGACAAAAAATGACTAAAATCTGTATTTCGAACCACACGATTGCTAGTGTTTTAAATCTGACACAGAACCCGAAACACTGTTATATATTAAGGAGAAGGATGATATAAGGGGCGCTCGGTCCTCAATTTCATATGGACTTTTCGGGCGATTTTTGTACGCCTCGACAAAAATGTTTCAATATTTGTATTTTCTTACAAGACGATGGCTAGTGATTGAAATCTGATGGGAAACCTGAAACAATATTATATATTTAGGAGAAGAATGCTATAAGGGTCTTCTGGTCCTCGATTTCAACTGGACATTTAGGGCGATTTTCGAACCACACGACAATAATGGACCGAAATCCAAATTTCAATCAAGACGATGGATAGTGTTTGAAATCATGCGCGGAACACGAAACACAGTTAGAAATTTAGGAGAAGAATGCTATAAGAGTTTCTTGGTCTTCGATTGCATCTGGACATTTCGGGAGATTTTCGTACCACCCGACTAAATTGGACTGAAATCCATATTTTCGAACTAGACGATGGCTAGTGTTTGAAATCTGACACGGAACCCGAAACACAATTTTAAATTTAGAAGAAGAATTCTATAAGAATTTCTCGGTCCTCAATTTCATCTGGACTTTTCGTGCGTGTTTCGTACCCATCGACAAAAATTGATCAAAATCTGTATTTTCGGACCAGATGAGGGCTTGTGTTTGAAATTTGACACGGAACCTGAAATACTGTTATAAATTTAGGAGAAGAATGCTATAAGGGTTTCCTGGTCCTCAATTTCATCTGGACTTTTTGGGCGATTTTCGTACCACCCTACAAAAATGGAAAGAAATCTGTATTCTCGAACAAGACAATGGCTAGTGTTTGAAATCTGACGTTGTGAAGATATTATGAGGACTTTTGTTTCAAAACTAGTGGTATTATAAGGAATCTGAAACACATTTATAAATTTATGAGAAGAATTCTATAAGGGTCTCCCGGTCCTCGATTTCATCTGGACTTTTCGAGCGATTTTCATACCACTAATCTGGAGAAGAATCTGGATGAAAATCTATATTTTCGGACCAGACGATGGCTAGTGTTTGAAATCTGACTCGGAATCCAAAACACTGTTATATATTTAGGAGAAGAATGCTATAAGGGACTCCTGGTCCTCGATTTCGTCTTGTATTTTCGGGTGATTTTCATACCACCCGACTAAAATGGACCGAAATTCGTATTTTTGAACAAAACAATGGCTAGTGTTTGAAATCCTACACAGAACTCAGAACACAGTTATAGATATAGGAGAAGAATGCTATAAGGGTCTCTCAGTCCTCGATTTCATTTGGACTTTCCAAGCGATTTTCTTACCCCTCGACAAAAAAGGATCGAAATCTATATTTTTAGACAAGACGATGGCAAGTGTTTGAAATCTGTCGCTGAACCTAAAAACTAGTAATAAATTTTGGAGAAGAATGCTATCAGGGTCTGACGCAGAACTCGAAACACTGTTATATATTTAAGAGAAGAATGCTTTAAGGTTCTCCAAGTCCTCGATTTCATCTGGACTTTTCGAGCGATTTTCGTACCACCCGACTAAAATGGACCGAAATCCGTATCTTCGAACAAGACGAAGGCTTGTGTTTGTATTCCGACGCAGAACTCTATACACAATTATAAATTTAGATGAAGAATGTTATAAGGGTCTCTCGGTCCTCGATTTCATCTGGACTTTTCGTGCAATTTTCGTACCCCTCAAAAGAAATGGACCAAAATCTGTATTTTCAGACCAGAGGATGGCTAGTGTTTGAAATCTGACCGAAAATGAGAAACATTGTTATATATCTAGGAGAAAAATGCTATAAGGGTCACCCGGTCGTCGATTTTAGCTGGACTTTTCGGGAGATTTACATACATTGCGAACAAAAATGGACCGAAATCCGTAATTTCCGACAAGACAATGGCTAGTGTTTGAAATCTAACGCGAAACCCGATATACATTTATAAATTTAGGAGAAGAATGCTATCAGAGTCTTCTGGTCCTCGATTTCATCTTGACTTTTCGGGTGGTTTTCGTACCACCTATCAAAAATGAATAGAAATCTGTATTTTCATACCAGACGATTGATAGTGTTTGAATCTAACGCAGAACTTGAAACACTGTTATATATTAAGGAGAAGAATGATATAAAGGTCGCCCGGTCCTCGATTTCATCTGGAGTTTTCGGGTAATTGTTGTACGCCTCGACAAAAATGTTTCAATATATGTATTTTCTGACCAAACGATGGCTTGTGATTGAAATCTGACGCGAAACCCAGAACAATGTTATATAGTTAGGAGAAGAATGCTATAAGGGTCTTCTTGTCCTCTATTTCAACTAGGCGTTTAGGGCGATTTTCGTAACACACGACAAAAATGGACCGAAATCCAAATTTTCAAACAAGACGACGAATAGTTTTTGAAATCTGACGCGGAACCCGAAACACAGTTAGAAAATTTAGGAGAAGAATGCTATAAGAGTCTCTTGGTCCTCGATTTCATCTGGACATTTCGGGCGATTTTCGTACCACCCGACTAAATTGGACCGAAATCCATATTTTCGAACTAGACGATGGCTAGTGTTTTTAAATCTGACGCGGAACCCGAAACATAATTTTTAGATTTATAAGAAGAATTCTATAAGGGTCTTTTGGTCCTCGATTTCATCTGGACTTTTGGGGCGAGTTTCGTACTCCTCAACAAAAATTGATCAAAATATGTATTTTCGGACCAGCTGGTGGCTAGTGTTTGAAATCTTACGCGGACCAGCCGGTTATATATTAAGGAGAAGAATTCTATAAGGGTTTCCCGGTCCTCGATTTCATTTGGACTTTTGGATCGATTTTCGTAACACCCAACAAAAAGGAACCGAAATCTGTATTTCAGGACCAGAAGAGGGCTTGTGTTTGAAATTGGCGCGGAACTTGAATTACTGTTATAAATTAAGGAGATGAATGTTATAAGGGTTTCCTGGTCCTCGATTTCATCTGAACTTTTTTGGCGATTTTCGTACCACCCGACAAAAATGGAAAGAAATCTGTATTATCGAACAAGACAATGGCTAGTGTTTAAAATATGATGTTGTGAACATATTATCAGGACTTTTGTATGAAAACTACTGGTATTATAAGGAATCTAAAACACATTTATAAATTTAGTAGAAGAATTCTATAAGTGTCTCTCGGTCCTCGGTTTAATCTGGACTTTTCGGGCGATTTTCATACCACTAGACTATAATGGATTGAAATCCATATTTTCGGACCAGAAGAGGGCTAGTGTTTGAAATCTGACCCGGAATCCGAAACACTATTATATATTTACGAGAAGAATGCTATAAGGGACTCCTGGTCCTCGATTTCATCTTGTATTTTTCGGGTGATTTTCGTACCACTCGACTAAAATAGACCAAAATTTGTATTTTTGAACAAAACAATGGCTAGTATTTTGAAATCCGACACGGAACTCGGAACATAGTTATAAATTTAGGAGAATAATGCTATAAGGGTCTCTGGGTCCTCGATTTCATTTGGACTCTTCAGGGAATTTTCGTACCACTTAACAAAAATGAACATAAATCTGTATTTTCGGACCAGACGAGGGTTAGTGTGTGAAATTTGACGCGGACCCGAAAGACATTTATAAAATTCTGGAGAAGAATGCTATAAGGGTCTCTCGGTCCTCGATTTCATATGGAATTTTTGAGCGATTTTCGTACCACCCGACAAATATGGCCCGAAATTCGTATTTTCAGACCAAACGATGGCTAGTATTTGAAATCTGACGCAGTACCCCAAACTTAGTTATAAATTTAGGAGAAGAATGCTACAAGAATCTTTTTCTCCTCGATTTCATCTGGACTTTGTGGGCAATTTTTGTTCCCCTCGACAAAAATGGACCAAAATCTGTATTTTCGTACCAGACGATAGCTAGTGTTTGAAATCTGTCGCGGAACCCGAAACAAAGTTATAGATTTTGGAGAAAAAATGCTATAGGGGTTTCCCCGTCCTTGATTTCATCTGGACTTTTCGGGCGATTTTCATACCACCCGACAAAAATGGACCGAAATCAATATTTCCTGAACAGACGAGGGCTAGTGTTTGAAATTTTACACGGAACCCGAAACACATTTATAAATTTTGTAGAAGAGTGCTATAATAAAATAGTGTTGTTAAATAAATATTTAAGTATTACATTATTTGAAAACTCTATTTTATTTAATGTTATTATTATCTTTGTTTTATGGTTTTATTTTCATAACAATGATAATAATAACATATAATAAAATAGAGTTGTCCAATAAAGTAATAATTACATATTAATTTACAACTCAATTTTGTTATATGTTATTATTATTTTCGTTATTTAGTACAACTACAAAATAAACATAATAATAACGTATAATAAAACAGAGTTGTCAAATAAATATGTATTATTACTTTATTTAACAACTCTATTTTATTATATGTTAATATTATCTTCGTTATGAAGTACAACTATATAACGAAAATAATAATAACATAAAATAAAATAGAGTTGTAAAATAAAGTAATAAGTACATATTTATTTATTTGATAAAACTCAATTTGAGTATATGTTATTATTATCTTCATTATTCAGTAAAATAATAAAACGAAGATAATAATACCATATAATAAAATAGGATTTTCAAAAAAAGTAATAATTACTTATTTATTAGACAACTCTATTTTATTAAATATTATTATTATCTTCGTTTTGTAGATGTACTCAATGACGAAGATAATAATAACATATAAATAAAATATGATGTTTTTCAATCAATGTTACTTTATTATCTAACTACAAAATGTAATTTTAAAATATAATGTTGTAGTTAATAACGAAAATAATAATAACATATAACACAATTGAACTATTAAATAAATATGGAATTATTACTATATTTTACAACTCTATTTTATTATATGCTATTATTATTTTCATAATATAGTCGTACTAATAAAATAAAGTTGTCAAATAAAGTACTAATTACATACTTATTTGATAAACTCAATTTTATTATATGTTATTATTATCTTCGTTATGTAGTAAAACAATAAAACAAAGTTAATAATAACATATAATAAAATATGTGTTGTCAAATAAAGTAATAATTACTTATTTATTAGACAACTCTATTTTATTTAATATTATTATTATTATCTTAGTTTTGTAGCTGTACTTAAATAACGAAGATAATAATAACATATAATAAATAGAGTTGTCAAATAAATTAATTTTGACATATTTATTTGACAACTAAATTTTGTTATATTTTATTTATTAATCTTTATTATTAAGTATAATAATAAAACGAAGATAATAATAATATTTAATAAAGAAGATTAGAATAACATATAATAAAATATTTTTTCAAATAAAGTAATAATTAAATCTTTATTTGACAACTATATTTCATTATCCTAAATCCTAGATCGTTTTGTAGTAATATTTTGCAATGAAGATAACCCTATATACTATAACCCGAACTTCAAACCCAAAACCTTAAACCTCAAATCCTAAACCTTAAACCCTAAACCCTAAACACTAAACCCAAAATCTTGAACCTTAAACTCTAAACCTTAATCCCTAAACGTGATTTCTTAAACCCTAAACACCCTAACACACTAAACCCTAATAAAATAAAGATGTAATTATTACTTTATTTGACATCTCTATTTTTTTTTATATGTTATTATTGTATATTTGTTATAAAGTAAAATTATAAAACGAAGATAGTAATAACATAAATTAAATTAGAGTTGTCTAATAAAGTAATAACTACATCTTTATATGTTACAGATTTTTAGTCCATTTTTGTCGGGTAGTACGAATTCTTCTCCTACATTTAAGACTGTGTTTAGGGTTCCGTGTCAGATTTCAAACACTAGCCATCGTCAAGTCTGAAAATGTGGTTTTCGGTCCATTTTTGTGGTTTGGTATGATTTTCAAACCCTAGCAATCAGATTTCAAACCCTAGCCATCATCTTGTACAAAAATAATAATTTTGATCTATTTTAGTCGGGTGGTACGAAAATCGACCGAAAAGTCTAGATAAAATCGAGGACTAGGAGACCCTTATAGCATTCTTCTCCGAAATATAAAACTATGTTTCAGTTTCTACGTCAGAATTCAAACAGTAGCCATCGTCTTGTTCGAAAATACTAATTTGGTTCCATTTTTGTCGATTGGTACGAAAATCTCCCAAAACGTTTAGATGGAATCGAGGACTGGAGACCCCTTAAAGCATTCTTCTCCAAAAATTTTAATTGTGTTTCGGATTCTGCGTCAGATTTTCAAACACTAACCATCGTCTGGTCCGAAAATACAGATTTCGGTTCATTTTGGTCTGGTGGTAAGAAAATTTCCCAAAAAGTCCATAACAAATTGAGGACCCAGAGACCCTTATAGCTTTCTTCCCCAAGATTTATAACGGTGTTTCGGGTTCCGCGTCAGATTTCAAATACTAGCCATTGTCTTGTCCGAAAATATGGAATTCGGTCCATTTTTGTCGAGTGGTACGAAAATCCCCCGAAAAGTCCAGATGAAATCGAGGATCGGGAGACCCTTAAAACATTCTTCTCCTAAATTTATAACAGTGTTTCGGATTCTGCATCAAATTTCAAACACTAGCCATCATCTAGTCTTAATAATAGATTTCCGTCCATTTTTTTCGAGGGGTAAGAAAATTGCCCGAAAAGTTCAGATGAAATCGAGGACTTGGAGACACTTATAGGATTCTTCTTCTATATTTAAAACTGTGTTCCGGATTCCGCGTCAGATTTCAAAAATTAGCCATGGTCTTGTTCAAAAATATGGATTTCGGTCAATTTTAGTCGAATAGTACGAAAATCGCCCGAAAAGGCTGGATGAAATCGAGCACCGAGGGACCCTTTTAGCATTTTTCTTCTAAATTTATAACTGTGTTTCGGGTTCTGCGTCAGACTTCAAACACTAACAATCGTCTTATTTGAAAATACGGATTTTGGTCCATTTTAGTTGGATAGTACGAAAGTAGCCAGAAAAGTCCAGAAGAAATCTAGGACCGAGAGACCCTATATCATTTTTCTCCAAAATTTATAATTGTGTTTCGAGTTCAATGCTAGATTTCAAACACTAGCCATAGTTTGGTCCGAAAATATACATTTTAATCCCTTTTTGTCGAGGGGTACGAAAATCGTTCGTAAAGTCTAGATGAAATCGAGGGCCGAGAGACCCTTATAGCTTTCTTCTCCAAAATTTATAACTGTGTTTCGAGTTTCGCGCCAGATTTCAAACACTAGCCATTGTCTAGTCCAAAAATACGAATTTCAGTCCATTTTTATCGGGTGATACGAAAATCGCCCTAAAAGCCCAGGTGAAATCGAGGACTAGGAGATGCTTATAGCATTCTTCTCCTAAATTTATAATCGAGTTTTGGGTTCCGCCTCCGATTTCAAACACTAGCAATTGTCTTTTTCGAAAATACTGATTTCAGTCCATTTTTGTCGGGTGGTATGAAAAACGCCTTAAAAGCCCCAGATGAAATCGAGGACCTGGAGACCCTTATAGCATTCTTCTCCAAAATTTATTACTGGTTTATAAGTTCCGCACCAGATTTCAAACACTAGCCATCGTTTGGTCCGAATATATAGATTTTGGTCCATTTTTGTCGAGGGGTACGAAAATCGCACGAAAGGTCCAGAGGAAATTGACGACCGAGAGACCTTTATGGCATTCTTCTCCTAAATTTATAACTGTGTTCCGAGTTCCGTGTCGGATTTCAAACACTAGCCATCGTCTAGTTCGAAAATACGGATTTCAATCCAAAAAGTCAAGATGAAATCGAGGACCAGGAAACCCTTATAGCATTCTTCTCCAAGATTTATAACTATATTTAAGGTTCCTCGTCGAATTACAAACACTAGCCCTCGTTTGGTCCAAAAATACTGATTTTGGTCCATTTTTGTCGGGTAGTATGAAAATCCCCTGAAAAGTCCAAATCAAATCGAGGACCGGGAGACCCATATAGGATTCTTCTCCAAAATTTATAATTGTGTTTCGGTATCTGTGTCAAATTTCAAACACTAGCCCTCGTATGTTCCGGAAATACTGATTTCGGTCCATTTTTGTCGGGTGTATGAATATCACCTGAAAAGTCCAGATGAAATCGAGGACCGGAAAACCCTTATATCATTCTACTCCAAAATTTATAAATGTGTTTCAGGTTCCGCGGGAGATATCAAACACTAGCTATCGTTTGGTCTGAAAATACAGATTTTGGTCCATTTTTGTCGAGGTGAAGAAGAAATCAAGGAGAAGAAGATTCTTGTAGCATTCTTCTCCTAAATTTATAACTGAGTTTGAGTTTGAGTTTGTACACTAGGCATTGTCTGATAAGAAAATACGAATTTCGATCCATATTTGTCGGGAGGTACGAAAATCGCCTAAAAAGTCCATATGAAATCGAGGACCGGGAGACCCTTATAGCATTCATCTCCAAAATTTATAAACGTGATTTGGGTTCCGCGTCAAATTTCAAACACTAGCCCTCGTCTTGTTGGAAATTACGGATTTCGTTCCATTTTTGTCGAGGTGTACGAAAATTGCCCGGAAAGTCCAGATGAAATCGAGGACCAGGTCACCCTTATAGCATTCTTCTCCTAAATTATAACAATGTTTCTCATTTCGGGTCAGATTTCAAACACTAGCCATCCTCTGGTATGAAAATACAGATTTTGGTCCATTTTTTTTTCGAAAGGGTACGAATATTGTGCGAAAAGTCCAGATGAAATCGAGGTCCGAGAGATCCTTAAAACATTCTTTATCTCAATTTTATAATGTGTAACGGGTTCTGGGTCAGAATACAAACACAAGCCATCGTCTTGTTTCAAAATACAGATTTCGGTCCATTTTAGTCGGGTTGCTCGAAAATCACTCGAAAAGTTCAGATGAAATCGAGGACCTGGAGATCGTTAAAGCATTTTTCTCCTAAATATATAACAGTGTTTCGGGTTCCGCGTCAGATATCAAACACTTGCCATCGTGTGGTCCAAAAATACAGATTTCGTTCCATTTTTGTCGAGGTGTACGAAAATCTCCCGAAACGTCCAGATGAAATCGAGGACCGAGAGACCATTATAGACTTCTTCTCCTAAATAAATAATTCAAATTTGGGTTCCGCTTCAGATTTCAAACACTAGCAATTAACTTGTTCGAAAATACAGATTTTGGTCCATTTTTTCGGGTGGTACGAAAATCACCCGAAAAGTCCAGATTAAATCGAGGACCTGGAGACCCTAATAGCATTCTTCTCCAAAATTCATTAATGGTTTTTAGATTCAGCGCCATATTTCAAACATTTGTCGTCATCTGGTCTGAATATATAGATTTTGGTCCTTTTTGTTAAGGGGTAAGAAAATTGCCTGAAAAGTCTAGATGAAATCGATCCATATTTATAACTGTGTTCCAAGTTCCGTGTTGGATTTCAAACACTAGCCATTGTTTTGTTCAAAAATATGAATTTCGGTCCATTTTAGTCGGGTGGTACGAAAATCACCTGAAAATACCAGATGAAATCGAGGACCAGGAGACCCTTATAGAATTCTTCTTCGAAAATATAGATTTCTTTCTATTTTTGTCGGGTGGTACAAAAAATCGAGAACCAGGAAACCCTTATAGCATTCTTCTCTGAAAATACATATATTGGTCCATTTTTAAGGAGGGGTACAAAAATCGTCGAAAAAGTCCAAATGAAATCGAGGACCGAGAGACTCTTATAACATTATTCTCCTAAATTTTAACTGTATTTCAAGTTTCGCGTCATATTTCAAATACTATCCATCTTCTTGTTTGAAAATATGGATTTCAGTCAATTTTTGTCGTATGGTACGAAAATCGCCCTAAAAGTTCGGATGAAATCGAGGACCGAGAGACCCTTATAGCATTCTTCTCCTAAATAAATAACAGTGTTTCAAGTTCCGCGTCAGATTTCAAACACTAGCCATAGTCTGGTAAGAAAATACAGATATTGGTCCATTTTATTGAGGGGTACGAAAATCGCCAGAAAATTCCATATAAAATCGAGGACCGCGACACCCTTATAGCATTCTTCTTCTAAGTTATAAATGTGTTTTCAAGTTCCGCGTCAGATTTCAAAACACTAGCCATCATCTTGTTCGAAAATACGTATATCATTCTATTTTAGCCGTGTGGCACGAAAATTGCGCTAAATGTCCAGATGAAATCAAGGACCAGAAGACTCTTATAGCATTTTTCTCCTAAATTTACAATTGTGTTTCGGTTTCCGCGCCAGATTTCAAACACTAGACATTGTCTTGTTCGAAAATATGGATTTCGATCCATTTTAGTAGTGTGGTGCAAAAATTGCCCGAAAGGTCCAGATGAAATTGAGGACCGGGCGACCCTCATATCATAACACTGTTTCGGGTTCCGCGTCAAATTTTAAACACTAGCTATCGTCAAGTTCAAAAATACAAATTTCGGTATATTTTTGTTGGGTGGTATGAAAATCGCCCAAAAAGTCCAAATGAAATCAAGGACCGGATGACACTTATAGCATTCTTCTCAAAAATTATAACTGTGTTTCTGTTTCCTAGTAAGATTTCAAACACTAGCCAACGTCTGGTTTGAAAATAAAGATTTTGGTCCATTTTTTTCGAGGGGTACGAAACTCTCCCCAAAACTTTAGATGAAATCGAGGACCGAGGGTCACTTATAACATTCTTCTTCTAAATTATAATTGTGTTTCGGTTTCTGCGTCAAATTTCAAAACTAGCCATTATCTTTTTCAAAAATACGATTTTCGATCCATTTTAGTCGAGTGGTACAAAAATTGCTTGAAATGTCCAAATGAAATCGAGGACAAGGAGACTCTTATAACATTCTTCTCCTAAATTTATAACTATGTTTCGGGTTCGACGTCAGATTTCAAACACTATCCATCGTCTTGTTCGAAAATAGGGATTTCAGTTTTTTTTTTGTCTGGTGGTACAAAAATTGCCCTAAAAGTCCAGATGAAATCGAGGACTGGGACACCCTTATAGAATTCTTCTCCTAAATATATAACAGTGTTTCGGGTTTCGCATTAGATTTCAAACACTTGCCATCGTCTGTTCCAAAAATATAGATTTTGCTCCATTTTTGTAGAGGTATACCGAAATTGCCCGAAAAGTCTAGATGTTTCGGGTTCCGCATCAGATTTTAAACACTAGCCATCATTTTGTTCAAAAACACGGATATCGGTCCATTTTAGTTAGGTGTTACGAAAAAAGCAGGAAATGGCTAGATGAAATCGAGGATCAAGAGACTCTTATAGTAGTCTTCTCCTATATTTATAAATGAGTTTCTGGTTGTGCATCAGATTTTAAACACTAGCCATCGTCTTGTTCGAAAATATAGATTTCAGTGTATTTTTTGTCAGGTAGTACGAAAATCGCCGAAAAGTCCAGATGAAAACGAGGACCGAGAGACCCGTATAGCACTCTTCTCCTAAATATATAACAGTGTTTCGGGTACCACATTAGATTTCAAACACTAGCCATAGTCTATTACAAAAATATAGATTTTTGTCCATTTTTCACGAAGGGTACGAAACTCGCTCGAAAAGTCCCGATGAAACCGAGGACTGAGAGTCCCTTATAACATTCTTCTTCTAAATTTATAACTGTGTTTTGGTTTCCGCGTCTGATTTCAAACAATAGCCATCTTCTTGTTCAAAAACACTAGTTTCTGTCCATTTTAGTCGGGTGGTACGAAAATAGCCCAAAAAGTTCAGATGAAATCGAGGACCAGGAGACTCTTATAGCATTCTTCTCCTAAAATTATAATTGTATTTCGGGTTATGCATCAGTTTTCAAACACTATCCATCGTCTTGTCAAAAATACGGATTTCAATCCATTTTTGTCGGGTGGTACGAAAATCGCACAAAAGTCCAGATGAAATCGAGGAACGAGAGACCCTTATATCATTCTTCTTCTAAATTTATAACAATTTTTTAGTTTCCGCGTTAGATTTCAAATAATAGCCATCATCTTGTTCGAAAATACGGATATCGGTCGATTTTAGTCAGGTGGAACGAAAATCGTCCAAAATGACCAGATGAAATTGAGGACCAGGAGACTCTTGTAGCATTCTTCTCCTAAATTTATAACTGTGTTTTGGGTTCCGTCTCAGTTTTCAAACACTATCCATTGTCTTATTCAAAAATATGGATTTCGGTCCATTTTTGTTGGGTGGTACGAAAATCTCTCGAAAAGTCCAGATGAAATCAAGGATTGAGAGACCCTTTAACATTCTTCTCCTAAATATATAATAGTGTTTCAGGTTCCGCATCATATTTCAAACACTAGCAATCGTCTAGTTTGAAAATACAGACTTTGGTCCATTTTTGTCGAGAGGTATGAAACTCGCCCAAAAAGTTCCAATGAAATCGAGGATCGAGAGTCCCTTATAGCATTCTACTTCTAAATTTATAACTGTGTTTCGGTTTTCACGTCAGATTTCAAACTCTAGCCATAATCTTGTTCGAAAATACGGATTACGATCCCTTTTAGTTAGGTGGTACAATAATCGCCCGAAATATCCAGATGAAATCGAGGACCGAGAGACTAGCCATTATTTTTTTTCAAAAAACTCCATTTTAGTCGGGTGGTATGAAAATCGCCTGAAATGTCCAGATGAAATCGAGGACCAAGAATCTCTTATAGAATTCTTCTCCTAAATTTATAAATGTGTTTCGGGTTCGGTTTCAGATTTCGAACACTAGCCATCATCTTTTCAGAAAATACAGATTTCGGTCCAATTTTGTCGTGTAGTACGAAAATCGTCGAAAAGTCCAAATGAAATGGAGTACCATGAGACCCTCATAGCATTCTTTTCCTAAATATATAACAGTTATTCGGGTTCCGCATCATCTTTCAAACACTAGCCATCATTTATTTCAAAAAGACGGATATCGGTCCATTTTAGTTGGATGGTACAAAACTCGACCGAAAAGTCTAGATTAAATCGAGGACAAAGAGTCCCTTATAGCATTCTTCTTCTAAATTTATAACTTTGTTTCGGTTTCCGCGTTAGATTTCAAACAATAGCCATCATCTTGTTTGAAAATACGGATTTCGGTCTATTTTAGTCGGGTGGCACGAAAATCGCCCGAAAAGTCCAGATGAAATTGAGGATTGGGAGACCCTTATAACATTCTTCTCCTTAATATATAACATTATTTCAGATCAGATTTGAAACACCAGCCATTGTCTGATCCGAAAATACAGCTTTTGGCCCATTTTTGTCTAGGGTTACGAAATTCTCCCGTAAAGTCTAGAAGATATCGAGGACCGAAAGACCCTTATTGCATTCTTCTTCTAAATTTATAATTGTGTTTCGGATTCCGCGTCAAATTTTAAACACTAGCCGTCATCTTGGCTATTGTTTGAAATCCGAAATCCGTATTTTCGAACAAGATGATGGCTATTGTTTGAAATCTGACGCGGAAACCGAAACACAGTTATCAATTTAGAAGAAGAATGCTATAAGGGACTCTCGGTCCTCGATTTCATCTAGACATTTCGGGCGAGTTTCGTACCCCTCGAAAAAAGGACCAAAATCTGTATTTTTGGACTAGAAGATGGCTAGTGTTTGAAATATGATGCATAACCAGAAACATTGTTATATATTTAGGAAAAGAATGCTATAAGGGTTTCTCGGTCCTCGATTGGATCTGGACTTTTAGGCGATTTTTGTACTACCCTACAAAAATGGACCGAAATCCATATTTTCGAACAAGGCGATGGCTAGTGTTTGAATTCTGACGCGAAACCCAAAACACAGTTACAAATTTAAAAGAAGAATGCTACAAGGGTCTCTCGGTCCTCGATTTCATCTTGAATTTTCAGGCGATTTTTTGTATCCCTAAAAAAAATGGATCAAAATCTGTATTTTCGGACTAGACGATGGATAGTGTTTAAAATCATATGTGGAACTCAAACCACTGTTTATATTTAGGAGAAGAATTCTATAAGGGTCTCCTAGTCCTCGATTTCATCTTGACTATTTGGCCGATTTTTGTACCACCCGACTAAAATGAATTAAAATCCGCATTTTCAAATAAGATGATGGGTAGTGTATGAAATCTAAGGCGGAAACCGAAACACAATTATAAATATAGAAGAAGAATGCTATAAGAGACTCTAGGTCCTCGATTTCATCTGTACTTTTCGGGAAAGTTTCTTACCCCTCGATAAAAATGGACCAAAATCTATATTCTCAAACTAAACGAGGGCTAGTGTTTCAAATCTGACGCGGAACCTGAAACACAGTTATATATTTAGGAGAAGAATGTTTGATTTCATCTGGACTTTCGGGCGATTTTGGTACCTCCTGACAAAAAATAGACCGAAATTTATTTTTTTTGAACCAGACGATGGTCAGTTTTTTGCAATCTGACGCTGAACCCGAAATACTGTTATAAATTTAGGAGAAGAATGCAATAAGGGTTTCCCGGTCCTCGAATTCATTTGGACTTTTTGGGCGATTTTCGTACCGCCAAACATAAATGGACCGAAATCTGTATTTTCAGACCAAACGATGGCTTGTATTAGAAATGTGACGCAGAACCCGAAACACAGTTATAAGTTAAGGAGAAGAATGCTATAAGAGTTTCTAGGTCCTTGATTTCATCTGGACATTTATGGAGATTTTCATACCACCTAACTAAAACGGACCGATATCTGTAATTTCGAACAAGATGATGGCTAGTATTTGAAATCTGATGCGGAACTCGAAAACAGTTATAAATTTAGAAGAAGAATGCTATAAGGGTATCTCGATCCTCGATTTCATTTGGACTTTTAGGGAGATTTTCGTACCACCGAACAAAAATGGACCGAAATTCGTATTTTCCAACAAGACGATGGATAGTGTTTGAAAACTGATGTGGAACCCGAAACACAATTATAAATTTATGAGAAGAATGCTATTAGTGTCTCCTGGTCCTCGATTTCATCTGGACATTTCGGCTTATTTTCGTACCACATGACTAAAATGGATCTAAATCCATATTTTTGGACTAGATGATGGCTAGTGTTTGAAATCTGACGAGGAACCCAAACCACTTTTATATATTTAGGAGAAAAATGCTATAAGGGTCTCTCGGTCCTCGATTTCATCTGGACTTTTCGGCAATTTTCGTACTACTCAATAAAATGGACCGAAATCTATATTTTCAAATCAGACGATGGATAGTGTTTGAAATCTCAAGCGAAACCTGAAACACTATTATATATTTAGGAGAAGAATGTTAAAAGGGTCTCTCAGTTCTCTATTTCATCTAGACTTTTCGGGCGATTTCGTACAACCCTCTACCAAAATGACCTCAATCTGTATTTTCGGACCAAACGATGGCTAGTGTTTGAAAACTGATATGGAACCTGATACACTATTATATATTTAGGAGAGGAATTTTGTATGGGTCTCTCCCTGTCCTCGATTTCATCTGGACATTTTAGGCGATTTTTCGTAGCACCCGACTAATATGGACTGAAATCGCGTATTTTCGAACAAGACGAATGGCTAGTGTTTGAAATCTGACGCGGAGACCGAAATACAGTCATAAATTTAGAAGAAGAATGCTATAAATGTCTCTCGGTCATCGATTTCATCTGCACTTTTTGGGCGATTTTCATAACGCTGGACAAACATTGACCAAATTCTCTATTTTCGGATCAGACGATTACTAGTGTTTGAAATCTGACGCGGAACCCGAAACACTGTTATATATTAAGGAGAAGAATGATATAAAGGTCGCTCGGTCCTCGATTTCGTCTAACTTTTCGGGCATTTTTCGTTCCACACGACAAAAATGGACCGATATCCGTATATTTGGAACAAGACGATATCTAGTGTTTGAGACGCATAACGTGAAATTTCCTTTTATATATTTAAGAGAAGAAAGCTGTAAGGGTCTCTCAGTCCTCGATTTCATCTAGACTTTTCGGCCGATTTTCTTATTACCCAACAAAAATGGACCGACATACGTATTTTCAAACAAGATGATGGTTAGTGTTTGAAATCTGACGTGCAACCCGAACCACATTTATAAATTTAGAAGAAGAATGCTCTAAGGGTCTTTCGGTCCTCGATTTCATATGGACTTTTCGGGCGATTTTCGTACCACACGACAAAAATGGACCGAAATCCATATTTTCGAACAAGACGATGGATAGTGTTCGAAATCTGACGCGGAACATGAAACACAGTTATAAATTTAGGAGAACAATGCTATAAGAGTCTCCTGGTCCTCGATTTCATCTGGACATTTCGGGCGATTTTCGTGCAACCCGACTAAATTGGACCGAAATCCGTATTTTCGAACCAGATGATGGCTAGTGTTTGAAATCTGAAGCGGAACCCGAAACACAATTTTAAATTTAGAAGAAGAATATAAGGGACTATCGGTCCTCGATTTCATCTAGACTTTTCGGGAGAGTTTCGAACCCCTCGACAAAACATTGACCAAAATATGTATTTCGGACCAGACGATGGCTAGTGTTTGAAGTCTAACGCGGATCCCAAAACACAGTGATATATTAAGAGAGAAGAATGCTATAAGGGTTTCCCAGTCCTCGATTTCATTTGGACTTTTGGATCGTACTTGTAATACCCGACAAAAATGGACCGAGAATCTTATATTTTCGGACCAGAAGAGGAAGAGTGTTTGAAATTTGACGAGGAACCTGAAATAATCTATAAATTTAGGAGAAGAATTCTATAAGGTTTCCCGGTCCTCCAATTTTATCTAGACTTTTCGGGCAATTTTCAGAGAAAGAATGCTATAAATTTAGGAGAAGAATGATGTAAGGGTCTCCTGGTCCTCGATTTCATCTGACTTGTCGGGGGATTTTCGAACCACCCGACAAAATTGGACCGAAATATGTATTTTCGCACCAAAACGTGGCTGGCTAGTGTGACTTGAAATATGATGAGGAAACCGATGCACAGTTATAAATTTTGGAGAAGAATCCTACTAGGGTTTTGCCAATCCTAGATTTCATCTGGTCTTTTTCGAGCGATTTTCGTATATGTTAATCAGACTAAAATAGACCAAAATTTGTATTTTTCTCAAAACGTTGGTTAGTGTTTGAAATCTAGCATGGAACCGAAACATAGTTATAAATTTTGGAGAAGAATGCTATAAGGGTCTCCCGGTCATTTGGACATCGGGTGATTCCTTTGGACTTTTTGGGATGGCAATGTTTGATCATACCACCTAATTTAGAAGAATCTATAAGGGTCTCCCTATCCTCGATTTCATCTGGGACTTTTTGGGCGATTTACGTACCACCCAACAAAAATGAAAACCGAAATTCGTATTTTCAGACCAGACGATGGCTATTGTTTAAAATATGGAACGGAGCCCGAAAAACAGATATAAATTTTGGAGAAGAATGCTATAAGGGTCTCATAGTCCTCGATTTCATCTGGACTTTTTCGGCAATTTTCGTACCACCTGACTAAAACAGACCGAAATTCGTATCTTCAAACAAAACAATGGTTAGTGTTTAAATCTGGCGCGGAACCCGAAACACAATTATAAATTTTGGAGAAGTAGCTATAAGGGTCTCCAGGTCCTGGATTTCATCTAGATTTTTTGGACGATTTTCGTACCACCTGACTAAAATGGACCAAAATCTGTATTTTCGAACAAAATGATGGTTGGTGTTTGGAAACTGACACGGAACCCGAAACACAGTTATAAATTTTGGAGAAGAATGCTATAAGGGTCTCTCGTACACATGACAAAAATGGACCGAAATTCATATTTTCGAACAAGCAATGGATAGTGTTTGAAATCTGACGCGGAACCCGAATCACATTTATAAATTTAGGAGAAAAATGCTATAAGAGTCTCCTGGTCCTCGATTTCATCTAGACTTTTTGGGGTATTTTCGTACAAGAAGATGGCTAGTGTTTGAAATCTAGCGCGGAACCCGAAACAAAGTTATAAATTTTGAGGAAGAATGCTATTACGGTCTCTCGGTCTTCGATTTCATCGTGACTTTTCGAGCGATTTTTGTACCACCCGACTAAAATGGACCGAAAGCCGTATTTTCGAACAAAACGATGACTAGTGTTTGAAATCAGACGCGGAATCTGAAACGAAGATAATAATAACATAAAATAAAATAGAGTTGTCATATAAATATGTATTACATTACATTTGACAACTCTATTTTATTATATGTTATTATTATCTTTGTTATCAAGAAAAACTATAAAATAAAGATAATAATAACATATAATAAATTAGAGTTGTCAAATAAAGTAATAATTACATATTTATTTGACAACTGTAAATGATATTACTATCTTCGTTATGCAGTCAAACCTTAAAATGAAGATAATAATAATATGTAATAAAATAAAATTATCAAATAAATTAATAATTACATATTTATTTGACAACTTTGTTTTATTTTACGTTATTATTATCTTCGTTTTGTAGTTGTACTAAATAACGAAAATAATAATAACATATAAAAAAATTGAGTTGTAAAATTAATATGTAATTATTACTTTATTTGACAACTCAATTTTATTATATGTTATTATTATCTTCGTTATGTAGTAAAACTATATAACGAATATAATAATAACATTTAATAAAATAGAGTTGTTAAATAATGTAATAACTAAAAAGCATTCTTCTCCTAAATTTATAATTGTGTTTCGGGTCATATTTTGAACATTACCCATCATTTGGTCTAAAAATACGAATTTCGTTCCATTTTTGTTGGGTGGTACAAAAATTGCCTGAAAAGTATAGATGATATCGAGGATTTTCGTACCACCTTATTTCGGTCCATTTTTGTCAAGTGGTACGAAAAATGCCTGAAAAGTCCCGATTAAATCGAGGACTGAGAGACTCTTATAACATTCTTCTCTAAAATTTATAACCATGTTTCAGGTTCCGCGCTAGAGTTGAAACACTAGTCATCGTCTGGTCCAAAAATACAGATGTTGGTCCATTTTTGTTGAGGGGTACGAAAGTCTCCCGAAAAGTCCAAATGAAATCGAGGACCGTGAGACCATTATAGCTTACTTCTCCAGAATTAATTACTGGTTTTTAGGTTCCGCGCCAGATTTCGATCCTTTTTTGTCGAAGGGTAAGAAAATAGCCTGCAAAGTCCTGATGAAATCGAGGACCGAGAGACCCTTATAGCATTCTTCTTCAAAATTTATAACTGTGTTCCGAGTTCCGTGTCAGATTTCAAACACAAACCATCGTTTTGTTCGAAAATACAAATTTTGGTTCATTTTAGTAGGGTGGTACGAAAATCGTCCAAAAAGTCCAGATGAAATCGAGGACCGGGAAACCTTTATAGCATTCCTCTCCAAAATTTATAATTGTGTTTTAGATTCCGCGACAGATTTCAAATACTAACCAGGAGACCCTTATAGCATTCTCCTCCAAAATTTATAACTGTTTTTCGGGCTCCGTACCTGATTTTAAGCACTAGTCATCGTCTGGTTCGAATTTACGAATTTTGGTCCATTTTTGTTGGGCGGTACGAAAATCGCCCAAAAAGTCCATATGAAATCGATGACCGGTTGGAACCTTATAGCATTCTTCTTCTAAATTTATAATTGTGTTTCAGGTTTCGCGTTAGATTTCAAACACTATCCGTAGTCTTGTTCGAAAATACGAATTTCGGTCCATTTTAGTTAGGTGGTATGAAAATCGCCCTAAACGTCCAATTGAAATCGAAGACCGGGAAACCCTTATAGCATTCTTCTCCAAAATTTATAATTGTGTTTTGGGTTTCGCGCCATATTTCAAACACTAACCATAGTTTTGTTCAAAAATACGAATTTCGGGTCCATTTTAGTCGAAAATCGCTCGAAAAGTGTAGATGAAATCTAGGACCGAGAGACCCTTATAGCATTCTTCTTCTAAATTTATAACTGTGTTTCTGGTTCCGTGTCAAATTTCAAACACTAGCCATCGTCTTGTTCGAAAATACGAATTCTAGTCCATTTCAGTGGGGTGGTACGAAAATCGCCTGAAATGTCCAGATGAAATCTACGACGGGGAGACCCTTATATCATTCTTCTAAAATATTTATAACTGTGTTTCATGTTTCGCGCTAGATCTCAAACACTAGCCATTGTCTGGTCTGAAAATACGAATTTCGGTCCATTTTTGTTGGGAGGTACAAAAATCTCCCTAAAAGACCAAATGAAATCGAGGACCAAGAAACCCTTATAGAATTCTTCTCCTAAATTTATAACTTAGTTTCGGGTTCCGCCTCAGATTTCAAACACTAGCAATTGTCTTCTTCGAAAATACGGATTTCAGTCCTTTTTTGTCAAGTGGTACGAAAATCGCCTGAAAAGTCCCGATTAAATCCAGGACTGAGAGACTCTTATAGCATTCTTCTCTAAAATTTATAATTATGTTTCAGGTTCCGTGCCAGATTTTAAACACTAGTCATCGTCTGGTCCGAACATACAGATGTTGGTCCATTTTTTTCGAGGGGTACAAAAGTCTCCCGAAAAATCCAAATGAAATCGAAAACCGTGAGGCCATTATAGCATTCTTCTCCAAAATTAATTATTGGTTTTTAGGTTCAGCGCCAGATTTCAAACACTTGCCATCGTTTGGACCGAGGCACCCTTATAGTATTCTTCTCCTAAATTTATAACTGTGTTCTGAGTTCCGTGTCGGATTTCAAACACTAGCCATTGTTTTGTTCAAAAATACAAATTTAGGTCCATTTTAATCGGGTGATATGAAAATCACCCGAAAATACCCGATGAAATCGAGGACCAGGAGACCCTTATAGCATTCTTGGTCCATTTTTGTCAAGGGGTACGAAAATCGCCCCAAAAGTCCAAATGAAATCGACGACCGAGAGACTCTTATTGAATTTTTCTTCTAAATTTATAATTGTATTTCGGGTTTCATGTAAAATTTCAAACACTAGCCATTGTCTAGTTCGAAAATACGAATTTCGGTCCATTTTTGTCTTGTGGAACGAAAATCGCCCGAAAAGACCAGATGAAAACGAGGACCAGGTGACCATTATAGCATTCTTCTCCTAAATTTATGGGTGAGTTTCGAGGTCTGCCTTAGATTTAAAACACTAGCAATTATCTTGTTTGAAAATACGGGTTTCAGTCCATTTTTGTCGGCTGGTATGAAAATTGCCCGAAAAGTCCAATTGAAATCGAGGACCGGTAGACTCTTATTGGATTTTTCATCTAAATTTATAACTGTGTTTCGGGATCTGTGTCAGATTTCAAACACTAGCAATAATCTTGTTCGAAAATACGGATTTCGATCGTCTGGTCCGAAAATCAAAACACTTTGGTCCATTTTGGTGTCGAGGGGTACAAAAATCGCCCGAAACGTCCAAATGAAATCGACGACGAGAGACCCTTATAGCATTAGATTCATCTTCTAATTTAATAACTATATTACGGGTATAGCCGTGTCAAATTTCAAACACTAGCCATCGTCTAGTCCCGAAAATACGGATTTCAATCAATTTTAGTCTAGTGGTATGGAAATTTCCCGAAAGGTCCAGATGAAATTGAGGACCGGGAAACCCTTAAAGCATTACTCTTCTAAATTCATAACTGTGTTTCGAGTTCTGTGTCAGATTTCAAACACTAACAATCTTCTTATTCGAAAATACGGATTTCAGTCCATTTTAATCGGGTGGTACGAAAATCGCCTGAAAAGTCCAGATGAAATCGAGGACCGGGAGACCCTTATATCATTCTTCTCCAAATTTTTTAACTGTGTTTCGGGTTCCACGTCAGATTTCAAACACTAGCCATAATCTTTTTAGAAAATATGGATTTCGATCCAATTTAGTTGGATTGGATGAAAATTGCCCGAAAAGTCCAGATGAAATCAAGGACCGGGAGACCCTTGTAGCATTCTTCTCCAAAATTTATAACTGTGTTCGGAGTTCCGCACTAGATTTCAACCACTAGCCAAAGTCTGGTCCGAAAATACAGACTTTAGTCCATTTTTGTCGAGGGGTATGAAAATCGCCCGAAAAGACCAGATGAAATTGAGGACCGAGAGACCCTTATAGCATTCTTTTCCCGAATTTATAAATGTGTTTAGGTTTCGCGCCAGATTTCAAACAATAGCCATCGTCAAGTCGAAAAGACGAATTTCGGTCCATTTTTTTTGGGGGTACGAAAATCTCCCAAAAAGGCTAGATGAAATCGAGGACCAGGAGACCTTTATAGCATTCTTCTCCTAAATTTAGAACTGAGTTTCGGGTTCCGCCTTAGATTTCAAACACTAGCAATTGTCTTTGTTCGAAAATACTAAAATTCCGGTCCATTTTTTGTCTGGTGATACGTAAAACACCCGAAAAGTCTAGATGAAATCGAGGACCGGGAGACCCTGATAGAATTCTTTTCCAAAATTTATTACTGGTTTTTAGGTTTTGCGCCAGATTTCAAAAACTTGCCATCGTCTGGTCTGAAAATATAGATTTTGGTCTATTTTTGTTGAGGTGTAAGAAAATCGCCTGAAAAGTCCAGGTGAAATCGAGGACCAGGAGACTCTTATAGCATTCTTCTCCTAAATTTATAATTGTGTATAGGCTCCGATTCGGATTTCAAACACTAGCCATCTTCTTGTTCGAAAATACGGATTTGGGTTTAATTTAGTCGGGTGGTTCAAAAATTGCCCGAAATGTCCAGATGAAATCGAGACCAAGAGACTCTTATAGCATTCTTCTCCGAAATTTATAACTGTATTCGGGTTCCGCATTAGATTTCAAACACTATCCATCGTCTTGTTCGAAAATACGGATTTCGGTCCATTTTTGTGTTGTGGTACGAAAATCGCCTGAAAAGTCCCTTGTTAAAATTGAGGACAGGGAGACCCTTATAGCATTCTTCTCCTAAATATATAATAGCGTTTCAAGTTTCGACTCAGATTTCAGACATTAGCCATTGTCTGGTCAGAAAATACAGATATTGGTCCATTTATGTCGAAGGGTAAGAAAATCGCCTGAAAAGTCTAGATGAAATCGAGGGCCGAAAGACCATTATAGCATTCTTCTTCGAAATTTATAAATGTGTGTCAGGTTCCACGTCAGATTTCAAACACTATTCATCATCTTGTTTGAAAATACGTATATCGGTCCATTTTTTTGTCGAGTGGCAAGAAAATTGCCCGAAAATGTCTTGATAAAATCGAGGACCAGAAGACTCTTATAGCATTTTCTCCTAAATTTATAATTGTGTTTCGGGTTCCGCGTCAGATTTCAAAAACTAGCCATCGTCTTGTTCAAAAATACGGATTTCAGCCCATTTTAGTTTGGTGGTACGAAAATTGCTTGAAAAGTCCAGACAATGGCTAGTGTTTGAAATCTGACGCGAAACCTAAAACACTGTTATATATTTAGGAGAAGATAGTTAAAAGGTCTCTGTTCAATTTCATCTGGACTTTTTTCGGAGATTTTCGTACCACCCGAAAAAATCGATAGACATTTGTTTTTCGAACCAGACGATGGTTACTTTTTAAATCGGACGCGGAACCCGAAATATTGTTATAAATTTAGGAGAAGAATGCAATAAGGGTTTCCTGGTGCTCGATTTCGTTTGGACTTATTAGAATTGTGATGCGGAACCCAAAACACAAGAAGAAATTTAGGAGAAGAATGCTAAAAGAGACTTCTGGTCCTCGATTTCGTCTACATATTTCGGGAGATTTTCGTACAACCCGACTAAAATGGATTCATATCCGTTTTTTTAAACAAGATGATGGATTTTTTTTGAAAATCTGATGCGGAACTCGAAACACAGTTATAAATTTTATAGAGCAGAATGCTATAAGGGTCTCTCGGTCCTCGATTTCATCTGATCTTTTCGGGCGAGTTTCGTACCACCCAACTAAAATGGACCAAAATTCGTAATTTCGAACAAGACGATGGCTAGTGTTTGAAATTTGACACAAAAACCAAAACACAGTTATAAATGTAGAAGTAGGATGCTATAAGGGACTCTTGATCCTCGATTTCATCTGGGCTTTTTAGGCGATTTTCACATCCCTCGACAAAAATTGACAAAATCTATATTTTCGAACAAGGGTAGTGTTTAAAATCTGACGCGAAATCCGAAACACTGTTATATATTAAGGAGAAGAATAATATAAAGGTCGCTCAGTCCTCGATTTTATCTAGATTTTTCGTGCGATTTTTCGTATCACACAACAAAAATGGACTGAAAATCCGTATTTTCGAACAAGACGATGGATAGTGTTTGAAAACTTACGCGGAAGCCGAAACACAGTTATAAATTTAGAGAAGAATGCTATAAGAGTTTCCTTTGTATTCGATTTCATCTTGACATTTCAGGCGAGTTTCTTACCACCCGACTAAAATGGACCGATATCCGTATTTTCGAACAAGATGATGGCTATTGTTTGAAATCTGACGTGGAAACAGAAACACAATTATAAATTTAGAAGAAGAATGTTATAAGGGTCTCTCGATTCACGATTTCATATGGACTTCTGGGGCGATTTTAGTACCACCCGACAAAAATGGACCGAAATCCGTATTTTTGAACAAGACGATGGATAGTGCATGAAAACTGACGCGGAACCCGAAACACAATTATAAATTTAGGAGAAAAATGCTATAAGAGTTTCCTAGTCCTCAATTTCATCTGGACATTTCAGGCGATTTACGTATCACCCGACTAAAATCGACAGCTATCCATATTTTCAAACAAGATGATGGCTATTGTTTAAAATCTATGCCGAAACCGAAACACAATTATAAATTTAGAAGAAGAATGCAATAAGGGTCTCTCGGTCCTCGATTTCATCTGGACTTTTGGGGCGATTTTCGTACCACTCCACAAAAATGGACCGAAATCCGTATTGTTGAACAAGATGATGGATAGTGTTTTAAAACTGACGCGAAACCCGAAACATAGTTATAAATTTAGGAGAAGAATGCTATAAGAGTCTCATGTTCATCGATTTCATCTGGACATTTCGGGAGATTTTTGTACCACCCGACTAAAATGGACTGATATTCGGGTTTTTGAACAAAATGATGGCTAGTGTTTGAAATATGCATGGAACCCGCAACACAGTTACAAATTTAGAAGAACAATGCTATAATGGTCTGTCGGTCCCCGATTTCATCTGGAATTTTCGGGAGATTTTTGTATCCCTCTACAAAAGTGGACCAAAATCTGTATTTTTGGACCAGACAATGGCTAGTGTTTGAAATCTGATACGGAACCTGAAACACTGTTATATATTTAGGAGAAGAATTCTATAAGGGTCTCCCGGTCCTTGATTTCATCTCGACTATTCGTCGATTTTTGTACCACCTGACAAAAATGGACCAAAATCCGTATTTTCGAACAAGACGATGGATAATGTTTGAAATCATATCCGGAAACCGAAACATAGTTATAAATTAAAAGAAGAATCCTACAAGGGACTATAGGTCCTCGATTTCATCTGACGCGGAACCTGAAACTCTATTATATATTTAGGAGAAGAATGTTAAAAGGGTCTCTCGGTCCTCGATTTCATCTAGAATTTTCAAGTGATTTTCGTACCACCCGACAAAAATGAACCGAAATCCATTTTATCGAACCAGACGATGGTTAGTTTTTTAAATCTGACGCGACACCCGGAATGCAATTATAAATTTAGGAGAAGAATGCAATAAGGGTTCCTGGTGCTCTATTTCATTTGGAATTTTCGAGCGATTTTCGTACCACCCGACCAAAATTGACGAAATCTGTATTTTCATACCAGACGATGGGTTGTATTAGTAATGTGACGCGGAACCCAAAACACAATTGTAAATTTAGGAGAAGAATGCTATAAGAGTCTCCTAGTCCTCGATTACATCTGGACATTTCGGGAAATTTTCATACCAGCCGACAAAAATGGACTGATATCCGTATTTTCTAACAAGATGATGGCTAGTATTTGAAATCTAATGCGGAACTCGAATCGCAGTTATAAATTTAGAAGAAGAATGCTATAAGGGTTCTCGGTCCTTGATTTCATCTGGACTTTTTCGGGTGATTTTCGTACCACTCGACAAAAATGGAAGAAATCCGTATTTTCGAACAAAACGATGGATAGTATTTGAAATCTGACGCGGAACCCGAAACACAATTATATATTTAGGAGAAGAATGCTATATAGGAGACTTATGGTCCTCAATTTCATTTGGACATTTCAGGCGATTTCGTACCACCCGATTACAATGGACCGAAATCCGTATTTTCGAACAAGTAGACGGCTAGTGTTTGAAATCTGACGCGAAAAACGAAATATAGTTATAAATTTAGAAGAAGAATTCTATAAGGGTCTCTCAATCCTCGATTTCATATGGACTTTTTCTTTTATTACTCCTCGACAAAAATTGACCCAAATCTGTATTTTTGGACCAAACGATCGCTAGTGTTTGAAATCTAACGCGGAACCCAAAATACTGTTGTATATTAATGAGAAGAATGATATAAGGCTCCCTCAATCCTCGATTTCATCTGGATTTTTCGGGCAATTTTCGTACCACACGACAAAAATGGACCGAAATCCATATTTTGAAACCCGAAAAACTATTATATATTTAGGAGAAGAATGTTGTAAGGGTCTCTCTATCCTCGATTTCATTTGTACTTTTCGGGCAATTTTTGTACCACCCGACAAAAATGGACTAAAATCTGTATTTTCAGACCAAACAAGGGCTAGTGTTCCAAATTTGACGTTGAACCCAAAATACAGTTATAAATTTTGGAGAAGAATGCTATAAGGGTATCCCGGTCCTCGATTTCATTTGGACTTTTCGGGCAATTTTCGTGCCACCCATCTAAAATGGACGGATATACGTATTTCCGAACAAGATGATGAATAGTGTTTGAAATCTAACATGGAACCCGAAACACATTTATAAATTTAGACGAAGAATGCTATAAGGGTCTCTCGGTCCTCGATTTCATCTGGACTTTTCGGGCGATTTTCGTACCCCTCGACACTAATTGACCAATATTTGTATTTTCTGTAACACACGACAAAAATGGACCGAAATCCATATCTTCGAACAAGCCGATGGATAGTGTTTAAAATCTAATGTTATAAGAGTTTCTTGGTCCTCGATTTCATCTGGACATTTCGGCAATTTTCGAACTACCCGACTAAATGGGACTGAAATCCATACATTCGAACAAGACGATGGCTAGTGTTTGAAATCTTCCGTGGAACCCGAAACACGGTTATAAATTTAGAAGAAGAATGCTATAAGGGTATCTCGGTCCTCGATTTCATATGGACTTTTCGGGCGATTTTTGTACCCCTCGACAAAAAAGGACCAAAATCAGTATTTTCTGACCAGGCGATGGCTAGTGTTTGAAATCTGGTGCGGAACCCGAGACACATTTATAAATTTTGGAGAAGAATGCTATAAGGGTCTCCCTGTCCTCGATTTCATCTGGACTTTTCAGGTGATTTTCGTACCACCAAACAAAAATGGACCAAAGTCCGTTGTTTCAGACCAAATGATGGTTAGTGTTTGAAATCTGAAGCAGAACCCGAAATAGAGTTATAAATGTAGGAGATTTCATCTGGTCTTTTCGGGATATTTTGGTACCACCCGACAAAAATTGACCGAAAATCGTATTTTCGGACCACATGATGGCTAGTGTTTGAAATATGGCGCGTAACCCAAAACACAGTTATAAATTTTGGAGAAGAATGCTATAATGGTCTCCCGGTCCTCGATTTAATCTCCCGGAACCGAAACACAGTTATAAATTTAACGCGGACCCGAAACACAGTTATAAATTTACGCGGACCGGAAACACACCCACCACCGTATTTTCGAACAAGACGATGAATTGTGTTTCAAATCTAACGCGGCCCCGAAACATAGTTATAAATTTAATTCTATAATGGTCTACCGGTCCTCGATTTCATTTGGACTTTTCGGGCAACTTTCGTACCCATCGACGATAATGGACCAACATCTGTATTTTCGGACTAGACGATGGCAAGTGTTTGAAATCTGGCGCGGAACCCGAAACAAAGTTATAAATTCTAGGGAAGAATGCTATAATGGTTTCCCGGTCCTTAATTACATTTGGACTTTCGGGCGACTTTCGTACCCCACGAAAAATATAGACCAACATTTGTATTTTCAGACAAGACGATGACTAGTGTTTGAAGTCTGGCGCGGAACCTGAAACATAGTTATAAATTTTAGAGAAGAATGTTATAAGAGTCTCTTAGTCCTTGATTTCATTGGGACTTTTCAGGCGATTTTCGTACCACGAGACAAAAATGGACCGAAATCGGGTGGTACGAAAATTCCCGATTTCATCTAGACTTTTCAGGCAATTTTTGTACCACCCGACAAAAATGGAACGAAATTCGTATTTTTAGACCAAAGGATGGCTAATGTTCAAAATATGACCGAAAACACAATTATAAATTTAGGAGAAGAATGCTATTTAATTATAACATTATTTGACAACTCTATTTTATTAAATGTTATTATTTATATTCGTTTTTATAGTTTTTACTACATAAAGAAGATAATAATAACATATAATAAAATACAATTGTCAAATAAAGTAATAATTACATATTAATTTTACAACTCAATTTTGTTTATGTTATTATTATTTTCATTATTTAGTACAACTACAAAACGAAGATAATAATAACGTATAATAAAACAGAGTTGTCAAATAAATATGAAAATTATTAATTTATTTGATAATTATTTTTTATTATATGTTATTATTATCTTCATTTTAAAGTTTGACTGCATAACAAAGAATAATAATGACATATAATAAAATAGAGCTATCAAATAAAAGTAATAATTACATATTTATTTGACAACTCTGTTTTATTATATGTTATTATTATCTTCGTTTTGTAGTTGTACTAAATAACGAAAATAATAATAACAAATAAATATTATTTAATAAAAGAGTCTTTAGGGTTTGAAATCTGATTGCTAGGGTTTGAAAGTCTGATTGCTAGGGTTTGAAATCTAATTGCTAGGGTTTGAAATCTGATTGCTAGGGTTTGAAAATCGTACCAAACAACAAAAATGGACCGAAAACTGTATATTCGGACCAGACGATGGCTAGTGTTTGAAATTTGACACGGAACCCGAAACACGATCTTAATTGTAGGAGAAGAATTCTATAAGAATCTTCCGAACCTCGACTTCATTTGGACTTCTTGGGCGATGGTCGTACCACTCGACAAAAATGGACAAAAATCTGTAATTTTGGACGAGAACATGGCTAGTCTTTGAAATCTGACGCAGAATCGAAAACACAGTTATTAATTTTGGAGTAGAATTCTAAAAGAGTCTTTAAGTCCTCGATCTCATTTGGACTTCTCAGACGATTTTCGTACTTCACAACAAAAAATGGACTTAAATTCGTATTTTTTGGTTCAAACGACGGCTAGTGTTTGAAATATGACGCCGAGCTCGACACACAGTTACAAATTTAGGAGAAAAATGCTATAATGTCTTTTGGTCCTCGATTTCATCTGGACTTTTCGGGCGATTTTCGTACCACCTCACAAAAATGGACTAAAATTTGTATTTTCTGATCAGACGATGGCTAGTGTTTGAAATCTAACCCGAAATACAATTATAAATTTAGGAGAAACATGCTAAAAGTCTATCCCGCTCCTCATTGTCATATGGACTTTTTGGGCGATTTTCGTACCACCCGACAAAAATGGACTAAAATCCGTAACATATAATAAAATAGAGTTGTCAAATAAATATGTAATTATTACTTAATTTGATAACTCTAATTTAATTTATGTTATTATTATCTTCGTTTTATAGTTTTACTTTATAACAAATATATAATAATAACATATAAAAAAAATAGAGATGTCAAATAAAGTAATAATTACATCTTTAATTTTATTAGGGTTTAGTGTATTTGGGTGTTTAGGATTTAAGAAATCACGTTTAGGAATTAAGGTTTAGATGGTTTAAGGGTTTATTTTAGGTTTAAGTGGGTTTATAGTATATAGGGTTATCTTCGTTGCAAATATTACTACAAATTGATCACAATAATAACATATAACGAAATATAGTTGTCAAATAAAGATGTAATTATTACTTTATTTGAAAATAATATCTTATTATATATTATTGTAATCTTCTTTATTAAATGTTATTATTATCTTCATTTTGTAGTTGTACTTAATAACAAAGATAATAATAACATATAACAAAATTGAGTTGTCAAATAAATATATCAAAATTAATTTATTTGACAAATCTATTTTATTATATGTTATTATTATCTTTGTTTTTAGTTATACTTAATAATAAAGATAATAATAAAATATAACAAAATTTAGTTGTCAAATAAATATGAAATAATTAATTATTTGACAACTCTATTTTATTATATGTTATTATTATTATCTTCATTATTAAGTACAACTACAAAACAAAGATAATAATAATATTTAATAAAATAGACTTGTCTTAATAAATAAGTAATTATTACTTTATTTGACAACACTATTTTATTATATGTTATTATTATCTCCGTTTTATTGTTTTACTACATAACGAAGATAATAATAACATATAAACAAATTGAGTTTATCAAATAAATATGTAATTAGGACTTTATTTAACAACTTTATTTTATTATATGTTATTATTATCTTCGTCATGTAGTACAACTATATTATGAAGATAATAATAACATATAATAAAATAGAGTTGTCAAATAAAGTAATAATTACAAATTTATTTAATAGTTCAATTGTGTTATATGTTATTACAATTTTCGTTATTAACTACAACTATAAAACGAAGATAATAATAACATTTAATAAAATAGTGTTGTCAATGTTACTTTATTTCAAAACTCTATGTTATTAAATGTTGTTATTATCTTCGTTTTATAGTTGTACTTAATAACAAAGATGATAATAACATATAACAAAATTGAATTGTCAAATAAATATGTAATAATTAATTTAGTTGACAACTCTATTTTATTATATCTTATTACTATATTCGTTATTAAGTACAATTGCAAAATGAAATTAATAATATTATTTAATAAAATAGAGTTGTCTAATAAATATGTTTTTTTACTTTACTTGACAACACTATTTTATTATATGTTATTGTTATCTTTGTTTCGTAATTATACTTAATAATAAAGATAATAATAAAATATAACAAAATTGAGTTGTCAAATAAATATAAAATAAATTAATTTATTTGACAACTCTATTTTTAATATAAGTTATTATTATCTTCGTTATTGAGTACAACTACAAAATGAAGAAAATAATAATATTTAATAAAATAGAGTTGTCTAATAAATAAGTAATTATTACTTTATTTGAAAACACTATTTTATTATATGTTATTATTATATTCGTTTTATTGTTTTACTACATAACGAAGATAATAACATATAATAAAATTGAGTTTATCAAATAAATATGTATTTAGTACTTTATTTGACAACTCTATTTTATTTTTTGTTATTATTATTTTCGTTGTATAATTGTACTTCATAACGAAAACAATACTAACATATAATAATATAGAGTTGTTAAATAAAGAATAATATCATATTTATTTGACAACTCTATTTTATTATATGTTATTACTATCTTCGTTATGATGTCAAACTTTAAAAGGAAGATAATAAATAACATATGATAAAATAGAATATCAAATAAATTAGTAGTCACATATTTATTTGACAATTCTATTTTATATTATATGTCATTATTATCTTCGTCTAATAATTTTTTTTCATAACGAAGATAATAATAACATATAACAAAATTGAGTTGTAAAATAAATAAGTAATTATTATTATTTTATTTGACAACTCTATTTTATTATATGTTATTATTATCTTTGTAATGAAATAAACCATAAAACGAAGATAATAATAACATTAAATAAAATAGAGTTGTCAAATAATGTAATACTTAAATATTTATTTGGGCAACACTATTTTATTATATACTATTACTATCTTCGTTTTGTATTTATTTCACAACTCGATTTTGTTATATGTTATTATTATTTTCATTATTTAGTACAATAACAAAACGAAAATAATAAAAACATATAAAAAAAAATTCAGTTGTCAAATAAAAATGTAATTATTACATTATTTGACAACTCTATTTTGTTATATGTTATTATTTACTTCTTTAAAACTTATTTGTTTGACAACTCTATTTTATTATATGAAATTATTATCTTAGTTACGACGTAGAACTATAAAACGGTGATAATAATAACATAGAAAAAAATTGAGTTGTTAAATAAACAAATAATTACATATTTATTTGACAACTCTATTTTAATATATGTTATTATCATCTTCGTTATGAACAAAAACTATAAAACAAATATAATAACAGTATATAACAAAATAGAGTTGTCATATAAATATGTAATTATTACTTGATTAGACAAATCTATTTTATTATATGTTTCTATTATATTCGTTATAAAGTACAACTACATGACGAAGATAATAGTATCATATAATAAAATAGAGTTGTCAAATAAAGTAATAATTACATATTTATATGATAACTCTATTTGATTATATGTTATTATTATCTTCGTTTTGAGTTGTACTAAATAACGTTTTGTTATTACTTTAATTGACAACTCTATTTTATTATATGTTATTATTATCTTTGTTATGAAGTAAAACTATAAAAATAAATATAATATAGAGTTGTACTTCATAACGAAGACAAATACTAAAATATAATAAAATAGAGTTGTTAAATAAAGTAATAATTACATATTTATTTGACAACTCTATTTTATTAAATGATATTACTATGTTTGTTATGCTGTCAAACCTTAAAAAGAAGATAATAATAATATATAATAAAATAGAATTATCAATATATTAATAATTACATATTTATTTGACATCTCTATTTTATTATATGCTATTATTATCTTCGTTTTGTAGTTGTACTAAATAACAAAAATAATAATAACATATAACAAAATTGAGTTGTAAAATTAATATGTAATTATTACTTTATTTGACAACTCTATTTTATTATATGTTATTATTGTCTTCTTTATGTAGTAAAACTATAAAACGAATATAATAATAACATTTAATAAAATAGAGTTGTCAAATAATGTAATAATTAAAAAGCATTCTTCTCTTAAATTTATAATTGTGTTTCGGGTCATATTTTGAACCTTAGCTATCATTTGGTCTAAAAATACGAATTTCGTTCCATTTTTGTCCGGGGTTACGAAAATAGCCTAAAAAGTCTAGATGAAATCGGGGATTTTCGTACCACCCCATTTTGGTCTATTTTTGTCGGGTGGTACCAAAATCTCCTGAAAAGTCCCGATAAAATAGAGGACTGAGAGTCTCTTATAGCATTCTTCTCCAAAATTTATAACTATGTTTCAGGTTACGCACCAGATTTCAAACACTACTCATCGTTTAGTCTAAAAATACAGATGTTGGTTCATTATCGTCGATGGGTAGGAAAGTCGCTCGAAAAGTCCGAATGAAATCGAGGACCGAGAGACCATTATAGAATTTTTTTCTAAATTTATATTTGTGTTGCGGGTTCCACGTTAGTTTTGAAACATTAGCTATCGTCTTGTTCGAAAATACAGGATTTCGGTCCTTTTTAGTCGGGTGGTACGAAAATCGCCAGAAAAGTCTAGATGAAATCGAAAACCGGGAGACCATTATAGCATTCTTCTCCAAAATTTATAACTTTGTTTCGGGTTCTGCGCCAGTATTTAGCACACTAGCAATCGTCTGGTCCAAAATACGATTTTTGGTCTATTTTTGTCGGGTGGTACAAAATTGCCCGCAAAGACAAGATGAAATCGAGGACCAGGATACCCTTATAGCATTCTTGTCCAAATTTATAACTGTGTTTCGGGTTCCGCATCAGATTTCAAACACTAGACATCGTCTTGTAAGAAAATACTGATTTTGGTCAATTTTTGTCAGGTGATACAAAAATCTCCCGAAAAGTCTAGATGAAATCGAGGACCGGGAGACCCTTATAACATTCTTCTCCAAAATTTATAATTGTGGTTAGGGTTCCGAGTCAAAATTCAACCACTAGCCATCGTCTAGTCCGAAAATATAGATTTCGGCATATTTTTGTCGATGGGTACGAAAATCAACTGAAAAGTCCAGATGAAATCGAGGACCGGGAGACCCTTATAGCATTCTTCTCCAAAATTTAAAACTGTGTTTCAGTTTCTGTGTCTGAATTCAAACACTAGCCATCGTCTTGTTCGAAAATACGGCTTTCGGTCCATTTTTGTCGGGTGGTATGAAAATTGCCCGAAAAGTCCAGTTGAAATCGAGGACTAGGAGACCCTTATAGCATTCTTCTCCAAAATTTATAACTATGTTTCGGGTTCCGCGTAAGATTTCCAACACTATCCCTCGTCTGTTTTGAAAATACAGATTTCGGTAATTTTTTGTCGAGGGTTACGAATATTGTTCGATAGTCGAGATGAAATCGAGGACCGAGAGACCCTTATAGCATTCTTCTCCAAAATTTATAACTGTGTTCCGGGTTATGTGTTAGATTTCAAACACTAACCATCGTTTTGTTTCGAAAATATAGTTTTTGTTCATTTTAGTATGGTGGTACGAAAATCGTCCAAAAAGTCCAGATCAAATCGTCGATCGGAAACCTTTATAGCATTCTTCTCAAAAATTTATAATAGTGTTTTAGGTTCCACGACAGATTTCAAACACTAACCATCGTTTTGTTCGAAAATACGAATTTCGATCCATTTTAGTCGTGTGGTACGAAAATCGCCTGAAAAGACCAGATGAAATCGAGGACCAGGAGACCCTTATAGCATTCTTCTCCAAAATTTATAACTGTTTTTCAGGCCACGCGCCCGATTTTAAACATTAGCCATCGTCTGGTCCAAAAATACGAATTTCGGTCCATTTTTGTTGGGTGGTACGAAAATCTCCCAAAAAGTCCAGATGAAATCGAGGACCGGGAGACCCTTATAGCATTCTTCTTGTAAATTTATAACTGTATTTCGGGTTCCGCATCAGATTTCAAACACTAGCCATAGTCTTGTTCGAAAATACGAATTTCAGTCCATTTTAGTTAGGTGGTATGAAAATCGCTCGAAAAGTCCAGATGAAATCGAAGACCGGGAGACCCTTATAGCATTCTTCTCTCAAAATTTATAACTATGTTTCGGGTTCCGTGCCAAATTTCAAACACTAGCCATCGTTTTGTTCGAAAATACGAATTTCGGTCCATTATTTGTCAGGTGGTACGAAAATCGCTCAAAATTTCCAGATCAGGAGGACCCTAGTAGCATTACATCTCCTAAATTTATAATTGTGCTTCGGGTTCCGCGTCATATTTCAAACACTAGCCATCGTTTGTTCCTAAAATAGATTTCGGTCCATTTTTGTCGGGTGGTACGAACATCCCCCGAAAAGTCCAGATGAAATCGAGGACCGGAAGACCCTAACAGGATTCTTCTCCTATATTTATAAGAGTATTTCGGATTCCGCATCAGATTTCAAACACTAGCCATCATCTGGTCCGAATAATAGATTTCAGTCCATTTTTTCGGGTAGTAAGAAAATCGCCCAAAAAGTTCAGATGAAATCGAGGACTTTGAGACCCTGATAGGATTCTTCTTCTAAATTTATAACTGTGTTTCGGGTTATGCACATCAGATTTCAATCACTAGCCATTATCTTTTTCGAAAATACGTGTATCGGTCCATTTTTGTCGTGTAGTATGAAAATCGCCCGAAAAGTCAGATGAAATCGAGGACCAAGAGACCCTTATATCATTCTTCTCGTAAATATATAAAAGTGTTTCGCATTATTCGTTCAGATTTCAAACACTAGACATCGTCTTGTTCCAAAATACGGATTTCGGTCCATTTTTGTCGTGTGGTACGAAAATAGCCCGAAATATCCAGATGAAATGGAGGACTGAGCGACATTTATATCATTCTTCTCCTTAATATATAACAGTGTTTCGGATTCCGCATCAGATTTCAAACACTAGTAATTGTCTAGTCCGAAAATACGGATTTTGGTCATTTTTTGTCAAGGGTATGAAAATCACCCAAAAAAAGTCTAGAGGAAATCGATGACCGAGAGACATTTATATCATTCTTCTCCTAAATTTATAATTGTGTTTCGTGATCCGCGTCAGATTTCAAACATTATCCATTGTCTTGTTCGAAAATACGTATTTCGGTCCATTTTTCACGTCGGGTGGTATGAAAAATCGCCCCAAAAGTCCATATGAAATCGAGGATTAAGGAGTCCCTTTTAGCATTCTTCTTTTAAATTTATAACTGTGTTTTGAGGTCCGCGTTAGATTTTAAATATTAGCCATCATCTTGTTCGAAAATACGGATATCGGTCCATTTTAGTCAGGTGGTACGAAAATCTCCCGAAAGGTCCAGATGAAATCGAGGACCAGGAGACTCTTATTGCATTCTTCTCCTAAATTTATAACTGTGTTTTGGGTTCCGCGTCACATTTCAAATACAAGCTATCGTCTAGTCCGAAAATACACATTTCGGTCCATTTTTTTCGGGTGGTACGAAAAGTGCCCGAAAAAGTCCAAATGAAATGAGGACCATGAAAACTTTATACATTTTTTCCATTTATATAATAGTATTTCAGATTCCGCATCAGATTTAAAATACTAACCATAGTTTGGTTCAAAAAAACGGATTTCAGTTCATTTTTGTCGGGTGATTCGAAAATCGCACGAAAAGTCCAGATGAAATCGAGGACCGAGAGACCCTTTTAACATTCTTCTCCTAAATTTATAATAGTGTTTCAGGTTCTGCATCAGCTTTCAAACACTAGCCATCGTCTGGTTTGAAAATACAGATTTTGATCCATTTTTGTCCAAGGGTACGAAACTCGCCCAAAAAGGTCAGATGAAATCGAGGACCGAGAGTCCCTTATAGTATTCTTCTTCTTAATTTATAACAGTGTTTCGATTTTCGAGTCAGATTTCAAACACTAGCCATCATCGTGTTTAAAAATACGGATTTCGATCCATTTGAATCAGGTGGTACAAAAATCGCCCGAAATATCCAGATGAAATCGAGGACCAGGAGACTCTTATAGCATTCTTCTACTAAATTTATAACTGTGTTTCATTTTCCGCGTCAGATTTCAAACACTATCCATCATCTTGTTCGAAAATACGAATTTCGGTCCGTTTTTATCAGGTGGTACAAAAATTGCCCAAATAGTCCAGATGAAATCGAGGACCGGGAGAGCCATATAGAATTCTTCTCCTAAATAAATAAACAGTGTTTCAAGTTCCATATCAGATTTCAAACACTAGTCATCGTTTGGTTCGAAAATACAGATTTTGGTCAATTTTTATAGAGGGTCGTACGAAAATCGCACGAAAAGTCAGATGAAATCGAGAACCGAGAGACCCTTTTCACATTCCTCTCCTAAATATATAACAGTGTTTCAGGTTCCGCTTGAGATTTCAAACACTAGCCATCGTCTGGTTTGAAAATACAGATTTTTTTCTATTTTTGTCGAGTGGTATGGAAATTGCCAAAAAGTCCAGATGAAATCAAGGGTCGAGAGACCCTTATAGCATTCTTCTCATAAATATATAACATTGTTTCGGGTTTTGCGTCAGATTTCAAACACTAGCCATCGTCTAGTTCAAAAATACCGATTTAGATCCATTTCAGTCGGGTGGTACGAAAATAACCCGAAATGTCCAGATGAAATCGAGGACCAAGAGACTCTAATAGCATTCTTCTCCTAAATTTATAATTGAGTTTCGGGTTCCGCATCAGTTTTAAAACACTATCCATTGTCTTGTTCGAAAATACGAATTTCGGTCCATTTTTGTTGGGTGGTACGATAATCTCCCCAAAACACTATTATATATTTAGGAGAAGAATTCTATAAAGGTCTCTCGGTCCTCGATTTCATCTGGACTATTCAGGCGATTTTCGTTCCACCCGACAAAAATGGACCGAAATCCGTATTTTCGGACCAGACGATGGCTAGAGTTTGAAATTTGACATGGAACCCGAAATACAGATATAAATTTAGAAGAAGAATGCTATAAGGGTCTCTCGGTCATCATCCATCTGGACTTTTCGGGCGATTTTTGTACCCTCCGACAAAAAATGGACTAAAATCCGTATATATTCGGACCAGACGATGGCTAGTGTTTGAAATCTGACCCGGAATCCGAAACACTGTTATATATTTAGGAGAAGAATGATATAAGGGTCTCCCGGTCGTTGATTCATAGGGTATTTTTGGGTGATTTTCGTACTTCCCGACTTAAATGGACCGAAATTCATATTTTTGAACAAAACAATGGCTAGTGTTTGAAATCCGACACAGAACTCGGAAAACATTTCTAAATTTAGTTGAAGAATGCGATAAGGGTCTTTTGGACCTCGATTTATCTGGTCTTTTCAGGCGACTTTCTTACCCCTCGACAAAAAAGGACCGAAATTATATTTTCGGACCAGACGATAGCAAGTGTTTGAAATCTGGTGCTGAATTTAAAAACCAGTAATAAATTTTGGAGAAGAATGCTATAAGGGTCTCTGGGTCCTCGATTTCATTTGGGCTTTTCAGGCATTTTTCGTACCTCTCGACAAAAATGGATCGAAATCAGTATTTTCGAACAAGACAATTGTTAGTGTTTTAAATCTGAGGCGGAACCCAAAACTCAGTTATAAAAATGAGTTTCGTATTACCTGGTCCTCGATTTCACCTGGTCTTTTCGGGAGATTTTCGTATTACCTGACAAAAATGGACTGAAATTCGTATTTTCGGACTAGACGATGGCTAGTGTTTAAAATTTGACATGGAATCCAAAACACTGTTATATATGTAGGAGAAAAATGCTATAGGGTATCCCGGTCCTCGATTTCATCTGGACTTTTCGGGCGATTTTCATACGATCCAAACAAAATGGACTGAAATCCGTATTTTCGAAAAAGACTATGGCTTGTGTTTAAAATTTGACGCGAACCCGAAACATTGTTATAAATTTTGGAGAAGAATGATATAAAGGTCTCCCGGTCCTAGATTTCATCTTGACTTTTCTGGCTACTTTCGTATTACCAAACTAAAATGGACCAAAATCCATATTTTCGAACAAGACGATTGTTAGTGTTTAAAATCTGATGCAGAACACGAAACACAATTATAAATTTAGAAGTAGAATGCTATAAGGGTCCCTCGGTCCTTGATTTCATCTGGACTTTTCGGGCGATTTTCATACTAATCGACTAAAATGGACCGAAATCCGTATTTTTGAACAAGACAATGGCTAGTTTTTGAAATCTGAGGCGGAACCCGATACACAGTTTTAAATTTAGATGAAGAATCCTATCAGAGTCTCCAAGTCATCGATTTAATTTGTACTTTACATGCGATGTTCTTATCCTTCCAAAAAAATGGACCGAAATCTATTAATAGGATTAGATGATGGCTAGTGTTTGAAATCTGATGCAGAACCCGAAACACTATTATAAATTTAGAACAAGAATGTTGTTAGGATCTCCCGGTCCTCGATTTCATCTGGACTTTTCGGGTGATTTTCGTACCACTCTACAAAAATGTACCGAAATCCGTATTTTCAGACAAGACAATGGCTAGTGTTTGAAATCTGATGCGGAACTCGAAACACAATTATAAATTTTGGAGAAGAATGCTATAAGGGTCTCTAGGTCCTCGATTTGTTCTGGACTTTTCATGCAATTTTCTTACCACCTGACCAAAATGGACCGAAATCCGTATTTTCGGACCAGACGATGGCTAGTGTTTGAAATCGGACGCAGAACTCGAAACAAAATTACAAATTTTTGGAGAAGAATGCTATAAGGGTCTCCCAGTCCTCGATTTCATCTGGACTTTTCGGTCAATTTTCGTACCACCCGACTAAAATGGACTGAAATTCGTATTTTCGAACAAAATAATGGTTAGTGTTTGAAATCTGACACGGAACCCGAAACACAGTTATATATTTTGGAGAAAAATGCTATAAGGGTCTCCTGATCCTCGATTACATTTTGACTTTTTTTGCGATTTGTATACCACTTGACTAAAATGGACCTAAATTCGTATTTTCGAACAAGACTATGGCAAGTGTTTGAAATCTGACACGGAACCTGAAACACAGTTATAAGGGTCTCTGGGTCTTCGATATCATTTGGACTTTTTGGGCACTTTTCGTAGCACCCAACAAAAATGAACTCAAATTCGTAATTTCGGACCAGACGATGGATACTGTTTAAAATTTGGCGCAAAGCCAGAAAAACAGTTATAAATTTTGGAGACGAATGCTATAACGGTCTCCTGGTCCTCGATTTCATCTAGACTTTTCCGGCTATTTTCGTATCTTCAAACAAAACGATGGTTAGTGTTTGAAATCTGTCGCGGAACTTAAAACAAAATTATAAATTTTGGAGAATAATCAATTAAGAGTCTCCTGGTCCTCGATTTCATCTGGATTTTTTGGACAATTTTCGTACACTCGACAACAATGGACCAAAATCTGTATTTTCGAACAAAACAATGGTTTGTGTTCGGAATCTGACACGGAACCCGAAAAATAGTTTTAAATTTAGGAGAAGAATGCTATAAAGGTTTCTCGAACACATGAAAAAAAAAATGGACCCAAATTTGTATTTTCGAACAAGAAATGGATAGTGTTTAAATCTGATGCGGAACCCGAATCACATTTATAAATTTAGGAGAAGAATGCTATAAGAGTCTCTTGGTCCTCGATTTCATCTAGACTTTTTGGGGTATTTTCGTACAAGACGATGGCTAGTGTCTGAAATCTGACGCAGAACCCGAAACATGGCTATAAATTTTGGAGAAGAATTCTATAAGGGCCTCCCGGCCCTCGATTTCATCTGGACTTTTCTGGCAATTTTCGTACCACCCAACAAAAATGGACCAAAGTCCATAGTTTGGGACCAAACGATGGTTAGTGTTTGAAATTTGACGAAGAACACGAAACAAAGTTATAAATTTAGGAGAAGAATGCTATAAGGGTCTTCTGGTCCTCGATTTCATCTAGACTTTTCGGGCAATTTTCGTACCACCCGACAAAACTGGACCGAAATCCGTATTTTCTTACAAGACGATGGCTAATATTGGAAATCTGATGCGAAACCCGAAACAAAATTATAAATTTTGGAGAAGAATGCTATAAGGGTATCCTGGTCCTCGATTTCATCAGGTCTTTTCGGGCAATTTTTGTACCACCCAACAAAAATAGACTGAAAATCGTATTTTCGAACCAGACAATGGCTAATGTTGGAAATCTGGCGCGAAACCCAAAACACAATTATAAATTTTGGTGAAGAATGCTATAATGGTCTCCCGGTCCTCGATTTCATTTGGATTTTTCGGGCGATTTTCATACCACCCGACTAAAATGGACCGAAATCCGTATTTTCGAACAAGACGATGGCTAGTGTTTCAAGTCTAACGCAGAACCCGATTTCATTTGGACTTTTTGGGCGACTTTCGTATCCATCGACGGTAATGGACCAACATCTGTATTTTCGTGACTAGACGATGGCTAGTGTTTGAAATCTGGCGCGGAATCCGAAACCAAAGTTATAAATTGTGGGGAAGAATGCTATAATGGTCTCCCGGTCCTCGATTTCATTTGGACTTTTCGAGCGACTTGCGTACCCCTTGACAAAAAAGGACCAACATCTGTATTTTCGAACAAACGTTGGCTAGTTTTTGAAATCTGGCGCGGAACCTGAAACATGGTTATAAATTTTAGAGAATAATGTTATAAGAGTCTCTCAGTTCTCGATTTCATCTGGACTTTTCAGGCGATTTTCGTACCACCCGACAAAAATGGACCGAAATCGGGTGGTATGAAAGTCCCCGATTTCATCTAGACTTTTCAGGAAATTATCGTACCACCCGACAAAAATAGAACGAAATTCGTATTTTTAGACCAAATGAAGGCTAATGTTCAAAATATGACCCGAATCACAATTATAAATTTAGGAGAATAATGCTTTTGAATTATTAAATTATTTGACAACTCTATTTTGTTAAATGTTATTATTATATTTGTTTTAAAGTTTTACTAAATAACGAAGATAATACTAACATATAATAAAATAGTGTTGTCAAATAAAGTAATAATTACATATTAATTTTACAACTCAATTTGTTATATGTTATTATTATTTTTCGTTATTTAGTGCAACTACAAAACGAAAATATAATAATAACGTATAATAAAACAGAGTTGTCAAATAAATATATATTTTTATTAATTTATTTCATAATTATATTTTGTTAAAAATATTATTATTTATCTTCATTTTAAAAAATTGACTGCATAACGAAGATAGTAATATCATTTAATAAAATAGAGTTGTCAAATAAATATGTAACTATACTTTTATTTGATAACTCTATTTTATTATATGTATAATTATCTTCGTTTTATAACAAAATAGTAATAATAATATAATAAAAAAGAGTTGTCAACTAAATATGTAATTATTACTTTATTTCACAACTCTATTTAATTATATTTTAGTATTGTCTTCGTTATGACACAACAACTATATAACGAAAATAATAATAAGTACATATTACAACTAATTTTATATTGTAGAGTTGTCAAATAAATTAATAAGTACATATATATTTGATAAACTCAATTTTATTATATGGTATTATTATCTTCGTTACGTAGTAAAACAATAAAACGAAGATAATAATAACATATAAAAAATAGTGTGTCAAATAAAGTAATAATTACTTATTATTAGACAACTCTTTTTTATTAAATATTATATATTATCTTCGTTTTGTAGTTGTACTTAATCCCTAAACGTGATTTCTTAAACCCTAAACACCCCAACACACTAAACCCTAATAAAATAAAGATGTAATTATTACTTTATTTGACATCTCTATTTTTTTTATATGTTATTATTATATATTTGTTATATAGTAAAACTATAAAACGAAGATAATAATAACATAAATTAAATTAGAGTTGTCAAATAAAGTAATAATTACATATTTATTTGACAACTCTATTTTATTATAAGTTACATATTTTAGTCCATTTTTGTTGGGTAGTACGAAAATCGCCCAAAAATTCCTGATGAAAATGAGGAGAGGGAAAGACTTTTAGCATGCTTCTCCTAAATTTATAATTGTGTTTCAGGTTAAATTTCAAAAACTAGCCGTCGTCTTGTCAGAAAATACAAATTTTAGTCCTTTTTTGTTAGGTGGTACGAAAATCGCTTGAAAAGTCCAGATGAAATCGAGGACCAGAAGACCCTTATAGCATTTTTCTCCTAAATTTGTAATTGTGTGTCGGGCTCGGCGTCATATTTCAAACACTAGCCATCGTTTGAACTAAAAATATAAATTTCAGTCCATTTTTGTTGTGAAGTACAAAAATCGCCCGAGAAGTCCAAATGATATCGATGACCTAGAGACTCTTTTAGAATTCAACTCCAAAATTAATAACTTTGTTTTCGGTTCCGCGTCAGATTTCAAACAGTAGCCATGTTCTGGTCCAAAATTACAGATTTTTGTCGAGTGGTACGATAGTTGCCCAAGAAGTCCAAATGAAGTCGAGGTTTGGAAGTATGTTATAGAATTCTTCTCCTACATTTAAGATTGTGTTTCGGGTTCCGTGTCAGATTTCAAACACTAGCCATCGTCAAGTACGAAAATACGGTTTTCGGTCTATTTTTGTTGTTTGGTATGATTTTCAAACTCTACCAATAAGATTTCAAACCCTAGCCATCATCTTGTACAAAAATAAGAATTTTGGTCAATTTTGTCGGGTGGTACGATTTTCACCCGAAAAGTCCAGATGATATCGAGGACTGTGAGACCCTTATAGCATTCTTCACCTAAATTTAAAATTGTGTTTCGGGTTTCGAGTTTCGTATTAGATTTCAAACACTAGCCATCGTTTGGTTCATAAATATCGATTTCGTTCTATTTTTGTCAGGTGGAACGAAAATCGCCTGAAAAGTCCATATGAAATCCAGGATCAGGAGACCCTTTTAGCATTCTTCTCCTAAATTTTTAATTGTATTTCGGGTCAGATTTCAAATACTAGCCATCGTCTAGTACGAAAATACGGAATTCGGTCCATTTTTTTGGGTGGTAGGAAAATCGCCCTAAAGGTCTAAATGAAATCGAGTACTGGAGGACCCTTATATCATTCTGGTCCTAAATTTTAAATTGTGTTTTGGGTTTCGAGTTTTGGATAAGATTTCAAACATTAGCCATCGTCTTTTTCGAAAATATGGATTTCATTCCATTTTTGTCAGGTGGTATGAAAATCGCTTGAAAAGTCGAGATGAATCAAGGACCGGGAGACCCCTACGACATTCTTCAACTAAATTTATAATTGTGTTTTGAGTTCGGTACAGATTTCAAACAATGTCCATTTCTTGTTCCAAAAATATGGATTTCGTTCCATTTTATAATTGTTTTGGGTTCCGTGTCAGAATTCCAACACTTGCCATCATTAGGTTCGAAAACACGGATTTCGGTCTATTATTTTCGAGGGGTACGAATATCACATGAAAACTCCAGATTATATCGACGACACTTATAGCATTCGTCTGGTCAGAAAATATGGATGATATCGTAGACCGAGAGACCCTTATAGCATTCTTCTTCTAAATTTATAAATGTGTTTGGGTTCCACATCAGATTTCAATCACTAGCCATTATATTTTTCGAAAATACGTGTATCGGTCCATTTTTTGTCTGGTAGTATGAAAATCGCCCAAAAAGTCCAGATGAAATCGAGGACAAGAGACCCTTACAGAATTCTTCTCGTAAATATATAAAAGTGTTTCGCGTTATGCGTTAGATTTCAAACACTAGACATCGTCTTGTTCCAAAATACGGATTTCGGTCCATTTTTGTCGCATGGTAAGAAAATAGCCCGAAAAATCCAGATGAAATGGATGACTGAGCGACCCTTATATCATTCTTCTCCTTAATATATAACATTGTTTTGGATTCCGCATCAGATTTCAAACACTAGTAATTGTCTAGTCCGAAAATACAGGTTTTGGTCAATTTTTGTCAAGGGGTATGAAAATCACCCAAAAAGTCCAGATGAAATCGATGACCGAGAGACATTTATAGCATTCTTCTTCTAAATTTATGAATGTATTTCGGTTTCCGCATCAAATTTCAAACACTAGCCGTCGTCTTGTTCGAAAATATGAATTTCGGTCCATTTTAGTCGGGTGGTACAAAAATCGCCTGAAATGTCCAGATGAAATCGAGGACCAGGAATTCTGACATTTATAACTTTGTTTCGGGTTCCACGTCAAATTTCAGATACTAGCCATCGTCTGGTCCGAAAATACGGATTTCAATCCATTTTTTTCGGGTAGGATGAACATCACACGGAAAGTCAAAATGAAATTGAAGACCGAGAGAACCTTATAGAATTCTTCTCCTAAATTTATAACTATGTCTCGGGTTCCCCGTCAAATTTCAAACACTAGCCATCTTCTGGTCCGAAAATATGGATTTTGGACCATTTTTGTCATTTGGTACAAAAATCGCCCGAAAAGTTTGAATTAAATTGAGGATCCAGTTACCCTGATTGGATTGTTCTCCTAAATTTATAATTGTGTTTCATGTCAAAATTTAAACACCAGCCGTCGTCTGGTCCGAAAATATGGATTTGGGTCCATTTTTGTCGGGTACTTCGAAAATTTAAAACAATGTTTCAAGTTTCACCTCAGATTTCAAACACTAGCCATCGCCAGGTCCAAAAATACATATTCCAAAAATTGACCGAGAGAACCTTATAGCATTCTTTCCTATATTTATAATTGTGTTTCAGGTTCCACGACAGATTTAAACACTAGTCATCGTCTTGTATCCATATACGGAATTAGGTCCACTTTTTGTAACTTTGTTTTGGGCTCGGCGTCATATTTCAAACACTAGCCATCGTGTGAACCAAAAATACGAATTTCAGTCAATTTTTGTTGTGAAGTACGAAAATCGCTCGAAAGTCCATATGAAATCGAGGACCTAGAGACCGTTTTGAATTCTTCTCCTAAATTAATAACTGTGTTACAGATTCCGCGTCAGATTTAAACACTAGCCATCATCTTGTTCAAAAATACGGATATCCGTCCATTTTAGTTGGATGGTACCGAAATGTCCATATGGAAATCGAGGACCAGGAGACTCTTATAGCATCTTCTTCTCTTAAATTTATAACTGTGTTTTGGGTTCCACTTCAGATTTTCAAACACTAGCCCTCGCTTATCCAAAAAAATACAGATTTCGATCCATTTTTGTTAGGTAGCACGAAAATCTCCCGAAAGTCTAGATGAAATCGAGGACAAGGAGACCTTCATAACATCTTTTATCCAAAGTTTTAACAGTGTTTCGGGTTCTACGTCAGATTTCAAACACTAGCCATCGTCTTGTTCGAATATGGGATTTTCGGTCCATTTTAGTCGGGTGGTTACGGAAATCGCCCGAAAAGTTCAGATGAAATCGAGGATCGGGAGACACTTATAGCATTCTTCTCCTAAATATATAACAATGTTTTGGGGTTCCGAATCAATTAAAAATACTAGCCATTGTCTGGTCCATAATATTGAATTTGGGTCGATTTTTGTTTAGGAGTAAGAAAATCATCTGAAAAGTCCAAATGAAATCGAGGACTAAAAGACCTTTATAGCATTCTTCTCCAAATTTTATTATATGTTATTAAAGGATCGAGAGAAAACCTATATAGCATTCTTCTTCTAAATTTATAACTTTGTATTGGGTTCCGCATTCAAATTTCAAACACTACCATCATCTTGTTCCAAAATATGAATATGGTCCATTTTAGTTGGGTGGTACGAAAAATCGCCCGATATATCCAGATGAAATCGAGGACCAGGAGACACTAATAGCATTCTTCTCCGAAATTTATAGCTGTGTTTCGGGTTCCGCGTCAGATTTCAAACACTAGCCATCGTCTTGTCCAAAAATACAATTTTGATCCATTTTTGTTAGGTGGCACGAAAATCGCCCGAAAAGTCTAGATGAAATCGAAGGAGAGGGAGACCATTATTAACATTCTTATCAAAGTTTATAACTATGTTCCGGGTTTCGCGTCAGATTTCAAATACTATCCATCGTCTTGTTCGAAAATACGATTTTCGGTCCATTTTAGTCTGGTTCCACGAAAATAGCCTGAAAAGTCCAGATGAAATCGAGACGTCCGGGAGACCCTTTGTAGCATTCTTCTCACAATATTAAGATTTTGTGGATAATTCGATTTTGGTTATATATTATTTATTATTTTCGTTATTAGTTACAATTACAAAACGAAAATAATAAAAACATGTAAATCGAAATTGAGTTGTCAAATAAAAAATGTATAATTTTACTTTATTTGACAACTCTATTTGTTATATCTTATTATTTACTTCGTTATAACTTATTTGTCTTGGACAACTCTATTTTATTATATGTTATATTATCTTAGTTATGACGTAGAACTATAAAACGGTGAGCAATAATTCATAGAACAAAATTGAGTTGTTAAATAAAGAAATAATTACATATTTATTTGAAGACTCTGTTTTATATATATGTTATTTTCATCTTCGTTATGAACTAAAACTTTAAAACAAAAGATAATAACAGTATATAACAAATAGAGTTGTAAAATTAATATGTAATTATTATTTTATTTGAACAACTCTATTTTATTATATGTTATTTATTATCTTCGTTATGTAGTAAAAATGCATTTATGAAAAGAGAGTCTTAAATGTAATAATTAAAATTATTCTTCTCAAATATAATTGTGTCTCATTTTTGTAGCGATGGTACAAAAAATTGCATGAGAAGTCTAGAAGAAAATCGGGGATTTTCGTAAACACCCATTTTCGGTCTATTTTTGTCGGGTGGTATGAAAATCGCCTGAAAGTCCAGATGAATCGAGGACTAAAAAGACTTTTATAAGCATTATTCTCTAAAATCTCATAAACTATGTTTTAAGGTTCCGCACCAAATTTCAAACACTAGCCATCGTCTGGTGCGAAAATACAGATGTTGGTCTATTGTCGAGGGATACGAAAGTCGCTCGAAAAATCTAAATGAAATCGAGGACCAAGAGGACCATTATAGCATTCTTACCCAGAATTTATAAATTTATTTCAGGTTCCGCGCCAAATTTCAACACTAGCCATTGTCTAGTCGAAAATACAGATGTTGGTCCATTTATCGTCGATGGGTACGAAAGTCGCCCGAAAAGTCCAAATGAAATCGAGAGCCGGAAGACCATTATAGATTTCTTGTTTCTAAATTTATAGCTGTGTTTCGGTTTCGCGTTAGATTTGAAACACTAGGCATCGTGTTGTTGAAAAATACGGATTTCGGTCCATTTTATTCGGGTGGTACAAAAATTCCCAAAAAGTCCAGATGAAATCGAGAACCGGAAGACCCATTATAGCATTCTTCACCAAATTTATAACTTTGTTTTGGGGTTCCGCATCGGATTTCAAAACACTAGCCATCGTCTTGTAAGAAAATACGGATTTCGGTCCATTTTTGTCTGGTGGTACAGAAATGGCCCGAACAGTCTAGATGAAATTCCCTTATTACATTCTTCTCCTAAATTTATAACTCTGTATCGGGTTCTTTGTCAGATTTCAAACACTAACCATCGGTTTGGTCTGAAACTACGAGTTGGTTCCATTTTTGTTGGGTGGTACAAAAATCGCCCAAAAAGTCCAGATGAAATCGAGGCTCGGGAGACCCTTGTAGCATTCTTCTCCAAAATTTATAACTTGTGTTTCAACACTAGCCATCGTCTGGTATGAAAATACTGATTTTTGGTCCTTTTTGTCGTGGTACGAAAATCTCCCGAAAAGTCCAGATGAAATCGAGGACACAGAAGACTCAAATTATAGCATTCTTCTACTGAATTTATACTGTGTTTCGGGTTCCGTGTATGATTTCAAACATTGGCCATCGCTGGTCCGAAAAATACAAGAGTTTGGTCCATTATCATCGATGGGTACGAAAATCGCCTGAAAAGTCCATATGAAATCGGGGACCAAATGACCTTATAAATTGTTCTTCTTAATTTATAATTGTGTTTCGGGTTTCGCTTCAGATTTCAAACATTAGCCATCGTCTTATTCGAAAATACGGGATTTCGGTCCATTTTAGTCGGGTAGTACGAAAATGCCCGAAAAGTCCATATGAAATCGAGGACCAGGAGACCCATTATAGCATTCTTCTCCAAAAATTTATAATTGTGTTTCAGGTTCGGCACCAAATTTTAAACATCTCCTGAAAAAGACCCGAAGAAATTCTGTTCCAAAAATACGATTTTTCGGTCTAATTTTGTCGGGTGGTACAAAAATCTCCGAAAAAAGACCAGAAGAAATCGAGGACCAAGAGATCGACCAAAAATCTACATAAAAATTCTTCTCCAAAATTTATAATTGTGTTTCGGTTTATGCATCAGAATTCAAACACTAGCCTATCGTTTTGTATGAAAATACGGAATTTTGTTAGATTTTTGTTTGGGTGATACAAAAGTCGCCCGAAAAGTCTAGATGAAATCGAGACCAGAAGACCCTGATAGCATTCTTCTCCTATTTTATAATTGTGTTTCGGGTTCTACGTCTTATATTTCAAACACTAACCATCGTTTGGTTCAAAACTACGAACTTTGGTCCATTTTTGTTGTGTGGTATGAAAATTGCCCAAAAACGCCAGTTGAAATCGAGTACTAGGAGACCCTTATAGAATTCTTATCAAAAATTTTATAACTGTGATTTGGGTTCTGTGACAGATCTCAAACACAAGCCATCGTATGGTCTGAAAATACTGATTTTGGCCCTTTTTTATGGAGGGATACGAAAATCGTCCCAAAAGTCCAGATGAATTCGTGAACCGAGAGTTCCTTATATCATTCTTCTTCTAAAATTTATAATTTTCTTTCGGGTTCTGCGTCAAATTTAAAACACTAGCCAACGTCTTGTTTGAAAATACGGATTTCGGTCCATTTTAGTCGGGTGGTACAAAAAAATTTATAACCGAGGATATAACATTTCTCTAAAATTTATAACTATGTTTCAGGTTACGCGCCAGATTTCAAACACTAGCCATGGTCTGGTCTGAAAATAGAGATATTGGTCCATTTTTGTCGAGCGTACGAAAATCGTCCGAAAAGTCCTATTGAAATCGAGGACCATGAGACCATTATATAGCATGCTTCCCAAAATTTATAACTTTTGTTTCGGGTTCCGCGCCAGATTTCAAACACTAGCCATCGTCTTGTACGAAATACACTGAAAAGTATAGATGAAATCGAGGACCAGGAGATTTCTTATAGCATTCTTCTACTAAATTTATAAATGTGACTCAGGTTCCACGTCAGATTTCAAACACTATCCATTGCGTGTTCGAATTTTGGTAATACGAGAGACCCGCATTCTTCTCCAAAATTATAAATGTGTTTCGGGTTTCGTGTCAGATTTCAAATACTAGCCATTGTCTTGTCGAAAATACAGATTTCGGTCCATTATGGTCGGGTGGTACGAAAATCACTCGAAAAGTCTAGATGAAATCGAGGACCGGGAGACCCTTATATCATTCTTCTCCAAAATTTATAACTATGTTTCAGGTTCCGCGTCAAATTTTAAACACTAGCCATCGTCTGGTCCGGAAAAATAATGATTTCGATCCATTTTTGTCGGGTGGTATGAAAATCACTCAAAAACTCCAGATCCAATCGACGACCGAGAGACCCCTATAGCATTTTTCTCCACAATTTATAACTCTGTTCCGGGTTCCACGGCAGATTTCAAACACTAGCTATCGTCTGGTCCGAAAATACAAATTTTGGTCCATTTTTGTTGAGGGGTACAAACATTGCCCGAAAAGTCCAAATGAAATCGAGGAGAAGAAGATTCTTGTAGCATGCTTCTCCTAAATTTATAACTATGTTTGGGGTTCTCCGTCAGATTTCAAACACTAGCTATCGTTTGGTCGAAAAATACGAATTTCATTCATATTTGTCGAGTGGTACAAAAATCGCCTCAAAAGTCCAGATGAAATCGAAGACCGGGAGACCCTTATAGCATTCTTCTCCAAAATTTATAAATGTGTTTCGGGTTCCGCGTCAAATTTCAAACACTTGCCCTCGTCTGGTCTGAAAATACAGATTTCTGTTCATTTTTGTTAGGTCGTACGAAAAATCGCCCGAAAAGTCCACATGAAATCAAGGACCAGAAGACTCTTATAGCATTCTTTTTCTAAATGTATAAATGTATATCGGGTTCTTCATCAGATTTCAAACACTAGCCATCGTCTTGTTGGAAATTACGGATTTCGGTCCATTTTTGTCGGGGTGTACGTAAATCGCCCGAAAAGTCTAGATGAAATCGAGGACCGGGTGACCCTTATAGCATTGTTCTCCTAACTTTATATCAATGTATCTCATTTCGGGTCAGATATCAAACACTAGCCATCGTCAATTCTGAAAATACAGATTTCGGTCCATTTATGTCGAGGGGTACGAAAATCGCCCAAAAAGTCCAGATCAAATCGAGGACCGAGAGACCGTTATAGCATGCTTCTCCTAAACTTATAATTGAGTTTCGGGTTCCGCCCCATATTTCAAACACTAGCAATTGTCTTCTTCGGAAATACGGATTTCGGTCCGTTTTTGTCGGGTGGTACGAAAATCGCCTAAAAAGTCTTGATTAAATCGAGGACCGGAAGACCCTTATAGCATTCTTCTCCAAAATTAATAACTGAGTTTCGGGTTCTGTGTCAGATTTCAAACACTAGCAATTATTTTGTTCCAAAATATGAATTTCGGTCCATTTTTTGTCGAGTGGAATGAAAACAACCCTAAAATTCCAGATGAATCGAGGAACGGGTGACCCTGATAGCATTCTTCTGCAAAATTTATTACTGGTTTTGGGGTTCAGCGCCATATTTCAAAAACTAGCCATCGTCTGGTCTGAAAATATAGATTTCAGTTCTTTTTTGTCGAGGGGTAAGAAAATCCTTTGGAAAGTCAGATGAAATCGTGGACCGAGAGACCCTTATAGCATTCTTCTCCTAAATTTTTAATTGTGTTCCGAGTTCCGTGTCGGGTTTTCAAACACTAGACAATGTTTTGTTCAAAACTACGAATTTCGATCCATTTTAGTCGGGTGGTATGAAAATCACCCTAAATACAAGATGAAATCGAGGACTGGGAGTCCCATATAGCATTCTTCTTCTAAATATAAAACAGTGTTTCAGATTCCAGGTCAGATTTCAAACACTAGCCATCGATTTGTCCGAAAATATAGATTTCAATCCATTTTAGTCTAGTGATATGAAAATAGCCTGAAAAGTCCAGACGAAATCGAGGACCGGGAGACCCTTATAGCATTCTTCTCCAAAATTTATAAATGTGTTTCGGGTTCCGCGTCAAATTTCAAACACTAGCCCTCGTCTGGTCCGAAAATATAGATTTCTGTTCATTTTTTTAGGTGGTTACGAAAAATCGTCCGAAAAGTCCACATGTAATCAAGGATCTGAAGACTCTTATAGCATTCTTCTACTAAATATATAAATGTATATCGGGTTCTGCGGCATATTTCAAACACTAGCTATCGTCTGGTCCGAAAATACAAATTTTGGTCCATTTTTGTCGAGGGGAACAAAAATTGCCCGAAAATTCCAGATGAAATCGAGGAGAAGAAGATTCTTGTAGCATTCTTCTCCTAAATTTATAACTAAGTTTGGGGTTCTCCGTCAGATTTCAAACACTAGCTATCGTTTGGTTAGAAAATACGAATTTATGTCCATATTTGTCGAGTGGTACAAAAATCGCCTAAAAAGTCCAGATGAAATCGAAGACCAGGAGACCCTTATAGCATTCTTCTCCAAAATTTATAAATGTGTTTAATGTTCCGCGTCAAATTTCAAACACTAGCCCTCGTCTGGTCTGAAAATACAGACTTCTGTTCATTTTTTTTAGGTGGTTCGAAAATCGCCCGAAAGTCCACATAAAATCAAGGACCAGAAGACTCTTATAGCATTCTTCTCCTAAATATATATAAATGTATATCGGGTTTCTCGTCGGATTTCAAACACTAGCCATCCTCTTGTTGGAAATTTACGGATTCGGTCCATTTTTATCGGAGTGTACGTAAATCGCCTGAAAAGTCTAGATGAAATCGAGGACCGGGTGACCCTTATAGAATTCTTCTCCTAAATTTATAACAATGTATCTCATTTTGGGGTCATATATCAAACACTAGCCATCGTCTATTCTGAAAATACAGATTTCGGTCCATTTTTATCGGGGTACGAAAAATCGCCCGAAAAGTCCAGATCAAATCGAGGACCGAGAGACTGTTATAGCATTCTTCTCTCCTAATTTATAATTGAGTTTCGGTTCCGCCCCATATTTCAACACTAGTAATTGTCTTCTTTGGAAATACGGATTTCGGTCCATTTTTGTCGGGTGGTACGAAAATCGCCTAAAAAAGTCTAGATGAAATCGAGGACCGGGAGACCTTATAGCATTCTTCTCCTAAAGTCTAGATGAAATCTATATTTTCGGACAAATCGATGGCTAGTGTTTGAAATCTGACCCGGAATCCGAAACACTGTTATATATTTAGAAGAAGAATGCTATAAGGGACTCCCGGTCCTCGATTTCATCTTGTATTTTAGGGGATTTTCGTACCACCCGACTAAAATGGACGGAAATTTGTATTTTTGAAAAAAACAATGGCTATAAGGGTCTCTAGGTCCACGATTTCATCTTGACTTTCCAAGCGATTTTCTTACCCCTCGACAAAAAAAAACTGAAGTCTATATTTTCAGACCAGACGATGGCTAGTTTTTGAAATCTGGCGCTGAACCTAAAAACCAGTAATAAATTTTGGAGAAGAATGCTACCAGGGTCACCCGTTCCTCGATTAATCTGGAATTTCAGGGTTGTTTTCATTCCACCGACAAAAAATGGACCAAAATTCATATTTTTGAACAATGCTATAAGGGTCTCCCGATCCTCGATTCAATGGACTTTTCGGGCGATTTTCGTACACCCGACTAAAATGGACCGAAATCCATATTTTGAACAATATGATGGCTAGTGTTTGAAATGTGACTAGAACACGAAACACAGTTATAAACTTTGGATAAAAAATGTTATGAAAGGTCTCATTGTCCCTTGATTTCATATGGACTTTTCGGGAGATTTTCGTGCCACCTAAAAAAATGGATCCAAATCTGTATTTTTGGGACAAGCCGAGGGCTAGTGTTTGAAATGTGATGCGGAACCCAAAAACACAGTTATAAATTTAAGAGAAGAATGCCTATAAGAGTCTCTTGGTACCTCGATTTCATATGGACATTTCGGGCGATTTTCGTACCACCTGACTAAAATGGACGGATATCCGTATTTTTTTGAACAAGATGATGGCTAGGTTTGAAATCTGACGCGGTATCCGTAACACAGTTATTAATTTAGGAGAAGAATTCTAAAACGGTCTCTAGGTCCTCGTTTCATATGGATTTTCGAGCGATTTTCATACATCACAACAAAAATTGACTGAAATTCGTATTTTTGTTCACATGATGGCTAGTGTTTGAAATATGACGTCGAGCCCAAAACAAAGTTACAAATTTAATAGAAAAATGCTATAAGGGTCTTCCGGTCCTCGATTACATCTGGACTTTTCGGGCGATTTTCGTACCACCTGAAAAAAAGTGGACCTACATATGTATATGGAAAAAGACGATGACTAGTGTTTTAAATCTGTCGTGGAACTTGAAACACAATTATAAATATAGGAAAAAATTGCTATAAGGTTCCCTCGGTCAATTTTTGGAATCCGTATTTTTGGACCTGGCGATGGCTAGTGTTTGAAATCTGATGCTAAACTTGAAACATTGTTTTAAATTTTCGAAGCACGGACAAAAATGGACCGAAATCCATATTTTCGGACCACACGATGGATGGTGTTTAAATTTTGACACGAAACACAATTATAAATTTAGGAGAACAATCCAATCTAGGTAACTGGATCCTCAATTTAATTCAAACTTTTTCGGGCGATTTTGTACCAATGAAAAAAACGGTCCAAAATCCATATTTTCGGACCAGAAGATGGCTTAGTGTTTTTGAAATCTGACATAGGAACCCGAGACCATAGTTATAAATTTAGGAAAAAGAATGCATAATAAGGTTCTCTCGTTCTTCGATTTCATTTTGACTTTATCGTGTGATTGTGATTTTCATACTACCGGACAAAAAAATGGATTGAAATCCGTATTTTTCGGACCAGACGATGGCTAGTATCTGAAATTTGATGTGGAAACCCAAAACAAAGTTATAAATGTAAGAGACTCCTGGTCCTCGAAATTTTACATACTGACCACTTTCAGCGATTTTCGTACCATCCGACTAAAATGGACCGAAATCCGTATTTTACGAACAAGATGATGGCCTAAGAGTGTTTGAAATCTAACTGCGGAAACTGAAATACAGTTCGTAAATTTAGAAAGAAGAAATGCTATAATTGTCTCTTCGGTCATCGATTTCCTCTGGACTTTTTGGGTGATTTTCATACCCATTGACAAAAAATTGACCAAAATCTGTATTTTCGGACTAGACAATTACTAGTGTTTGAAATCTGATGTGGAATCCAAAACACTGTTATATATTAAGGAGAAGAATGATATAAGGGTCGCTCAGTCCTCCATTTTCATCTGGATTTTTTCGGGCTATTTTCGTACCACACACAAAAATGGACTAAAATCCGTATTTTGGAACAAGACGATGTCTAGTGTTTGAAATCTGACGCATAACGCGAAAACAATTTCATATATTTACGAGAAGAATTCTGTAAGGGTCTCTTGGTCCTCGATTTCATCTGGACTTTTTGGGAGATTTTCATACTGCCAGACAAAAATGGACCGATATGTTGGACTTTAGTCCTTTGAATCCTAATTTTGACATAATTAACAAACATACAATGTTCATAACATCATATGATAAATCTAATATTTGAATTGAGCAAGATTTCAGGAACAACAATCCAATCCTACACACTTGGAACATATTGCTTGGAACACAAGAAATCAACAAAAGTTGATTATTCACTGAGTAAATCGATTGGGAAATCGATTTCATGACAAGGGTGTAAGGATAAGTATATGTTTGTGATTGTATAATCGATTGGGAAATCGACTGACTAAATTAGAATTGAAAATTGAACAAGTCAGTGGCAACTTGATTTACAGGTTAATCGGTTGACATATCGATTGTACATATCACAAAATGAAAACTGATTGATATAAATCGGTTGGGAAATCGATTGTACAAGTCACAGTGACACTCCAGTTTTGAGGGTAATCGATTGGCAAATCGATTGCTTAAGTACTATTTGTAAAATAATTTTCCCTGTGACAAACACAATCGATTGGACAATCTATTGTGTGTGAAATTTCAATCAAGTTAAGTTTGGTTGCAATCGATTGGGAAAATCGATTGAACTAAACATCTGGTAAGAACTTTTTCAGAAAACAAATACCAAATCGACTGGCACATCGACTAACATCAAAATAGCTGAGTCACTGACTTTAAACACAATTGATTGGGAAATCGATTGAAAGAAATTTTTTTGAAACACAATCGATTTGGGAAATCGATTGAAAACAAATGTTTTTGACATCACAGTGAATTTCCCAGTTTGTGCCCCAAATCGATTATGCGTATATTTGTAAATCGTTTTATTCTGAAAAGTGCTTTAAAAGAATCGATTGGTAAATCGATTAGCTTATTAGTTTCAAGATTAAAGAAAAACAAGACTCGCGATAATCGATTGGCAAATCGATTACACATGTTTTATAACTTTAATAAAATCGATTTAGTAGTTGATCATAACTTTCATAATTCTTAGAACTCAAGATAACTTCAATAACAGATCACAATACACTTTGTTAACAATCTGATATTGCTCTTTCAGATCAAGATAAAAAGATTATCCATAATCAATGAGAGAGCTGGAAAAGTGATCTTGAAAGAAAGACAAAGTTCTCATGAACAATCCTTGAATATCCAGAATCGTGAGAACACACTTTGATCAAGATTGAAGACTTCTTTTGTACTTGTTTTTAATCTATCTGTAACAATACTTTGAAACGAAACGAAAGCGAGAAAATCCAGCTAGAAACTGGTGGCTACTTTTCTTGGGTGAGAGGGTCTCAACAAGAAAGAGTCGTACTTTGATTTTGTGTTAGACTGCTGAGTGTCTACAAGGATCAAAGGGTTGATAGAAAGCCAACTAGAAACTGGTGGCTACTTTCTTGGGTGAGAGAGCTCAACAAGAAAGAGTCGCACTGTGATTCTGTGTTAGATTGCTGAGTGTCAGTACAAGGATCAGAGGGTGATCAATAGGAAAGAGATCATTAAGATAGATAGGTTTTCGGGGATGAAACTGGACAATCTGTAATTGATTCTTTCTATTGGAGAAGAAAATCTGAAATCTGATTGGATTGTCAGGACTGGATGTAGGTTGTCGTTGACAACTGAACCAGTATAAATTCTTGGTGCAATCTTCTCTAACCCTTAACTCCTTTAAATTTCTATCTTGCAATATTTGTATATGTGATTAATATTAGATGCATGTTAAACATATTCTGTGTTAGGAAATATTGTTTAAACTGATAATTTGACTTGCATGCATCTTGGTTAATCTCTTATCCATCTACTTGCAATTGCTAATCTTGCATGCCGCAATTTAATTCCGTTGTGCGTATAATTCTGATTTAATTTCTTAAAGAACTAATACATTCCGATTATTTCGAGGTCATACCAACCAACACGATACACGTATTTTCGAAAAGATATTGGCTAGTGATTGAAACTCGGATGTGGAACCCGAAACACATTATATAAATTTAGAAGAGAATGCTATAAGGGTCTCTCGGTCCTCGATATCATCCATATTTTCTGACCAACGAATGCTATAAGTGTCTCTCTCAGTCGTCGATATCATATGGAGTTTTTCATGTGATATTCGTCTACCTCGAAAATTAATGACCAAAATCCGTGTTTTTCGAAACATAGGGATGGACTTAAGTGTTGGAATTCTAACACGGGAACCCCAAACAATTATAAAATGGTAACGAAATACGCATTTTGGAACAAACAACATGAGACATTTCTTGAAATCTGTACCAACTCGAACACCAATTATTAAATTTAGTAGAAGAATGTCGTGGGGTCTCCTGGTCCTCGATTCATCTCGACTTTTCAAGCGATTTTCCATACCACCTGACAAAATGGAATGAAATCTTATCCAAAACTCGAAATCTTTATCCAAAACTCGAAACCCCAAAACACAATTTAAAATTTTAAAGACCAGAATGATATATAAGGTCCCCTAGTCCTCGATTTCATTTAGACTTTGGGCGATTTTTCCTACACCCAAAAAAATGGACCGAATTCCGTATTTTCGTACTAGACGATGGTATATTTTAAATCTGACCCGAATACCATTAAAAATTTAGTGAGGAAAGCTCATGTAAAGGAGATTCTCACCTAGATCCTCGATTTTAATATGGACTTTTCAGAGCGAATTTCGTTCCATCTGACAAAAATAAGAACGAAAATCGATATTTATGAACCAGACACGACCCAGGGTGGCTATCTGTAGTGTTTGGAGGACATCATAATACGGAAACTCGAAAACCGAAACATAATTTTAAATTTGAGGTGAAGAATGCTATAGGCTCTAAACGTCCTCCATATCATTTGGACTGTCTTCTCATAGGTCTGAAAATCGCTAACCCACCCGACAAAACGATTGACCAATTCTTATTTTTGTACTAGATATATGGTGAGAGGTTATATTGTAATCTTATTTAGGTAGCGCGTAATTGAAAATATAACCACCAACAACAAAACAACCGAACCGTATTTTTGGACTTGACGATCATTTGGCTAGGATTTTGGTTTTATGTTACAATCTACTGTTACGTTTGGAATATTTATCCTCTTTGATAATCACCATTCTCATTGTATTAGTGGAGTAGAATTCTATAACATACTTCCAAACTCTCGACCTTCAGTATTTGGACTTCTTTATTGGGCGTGTACTTCGTACCCATCATTGACCAAAATATCTTGTAATTATGTGTGGGAATACCAAAAAAATTGGACATTACTGTTTTAAATTAATCTGACCAGCTGAACATTCTGGAGTCTTTATTGGAAACGTAATATACAAAAAACTTTATTATAATTTCATTGGTTTTCTTCCAGCTAGAATTCTAACATAGTAGTCTCGTTTTTGGTGCCTCGAACTCCATCATTTGGACTTCTCGGGCGATTTTTGTACTTCACAACAAAAATGGATTGAAATTTGTATTTTTAGTTCAAACGATGGCTAGTGTTTGAAATATGACGTCGAGCCCAACACACAATTACAAATTTAGGAGAAAAATGCTATAAGGGTCTTCTGGTCCTCGATTTCATCTGGACTTTTCAGGCGATTTTCGTACCACCTAACAAAAATGGACTAAAATTTGTATTTTCTGACAAGACGACGGGTAGTGTATGAAATTTAACCTAAAACACAATTATAAATTTAGGAGAAGCATGCTAAAAGTCACTCCCGCTTCTCATTTTCATCAGGACTTTTTGGGCGATTTTCATACTACCTGACAAAAATGGACTAAAATCCGTAACATATAATAAAATAGAGTTGTCAAATAAATATGTAATTATTACTTTATTTGACAACTCTAATTTAATTTTTGTTATTATTATCTTCGTTTTATAGTTTTACTATATAACAAATATATAATAATAACATATAAAAAAAACATAGAGATGTCAAATAAAGTAATAATTACATCTTTATTTTATTAGGGTTTAGTGTGTTAGGGTGTTTAGGGTTTAAGAAATCCCGTTTAGGGATTAAGGTTTAGAGTTTAAGGCTCAGGATTTTGAGTTTAGTGTTTAGGGTTTAAGGTTTAGGATTTAAGGTTTAAGGTTTTAGGTTTGAGGTTCGGGTTATAGTATATAGAGTTATCTTCATTGCAAAATATTACTACAAAACGATCATAACAATAACATATAATGAAATATAGTTGTCAAATAAAGATTATAATTATTACTTTTATTTGAAATAATATTTTATTATATTATTATTATCTTTCGTTTTGTAAGTTTGTACTTAATAACAAAGATAATAATAACATTTAAACAAAATTGGGTTGTCAAATAAATATGTCTCAAAATTAATTTATTTGACCAATTCTATTTATTATATATTATTATTTTATCTTCGGTTTTATTAATTATACTTAATAAATAAAATAATAATATAATATAATATAAAAATTGAGTTGTCAAATAAGATGAAATAATTTATTAGTTGACAACTCTATTTGATTAATGTATTATTATCTTCGTTATTAAGTACAACTACAAAACGAAGATAATAATAATATTTAATAAAAAAGAGTTGTCTAATAAATAAGTAATTATTACTTTATTTGACCACACTATTTTATTATATGTTATTATTATCTTCGTTTTATTGTTTTACTACGTAACGAAGATAATAATAACATATAATCAAATTGAGTTTATCAAATAAATATGTACTTATTAATTTATTTGACAACTCTACTATATTTTATGTTATTATTATTTTCGTTATATAGTTGTAATTGATAACAAAGACAATACTAAAATATAATTAAATAGAGTTCTGAAATAAAGTAATAATTACATATTTAGTTGACAACTCTTTTTTTATTATATCTTATTACTATCTTCGTTATATGTTATTA
>PGWS01038753.1:0-22366 GCA_002896235.1 Cicer reticulatum
CGAAAGTCCAGTTGAAATCGAGGACTGAGAACCCTTATAGCATTCTTCTCCAAAATTTATAACCTGTTTCGGGTTCCGCGTCAGATTTCAAACACTAACAATCGTCTTTTTCAAAAATACGGATTTCAAACCATTTTAGTGGGGTAGTACGAAAATCGCCCGAAAAGTCTAGATGAAATCTAGGACTGGGAGACCTTTATATCATTCTTCTAAAAAATTTATAAATGTGTTTCGGATTCCACGTAAGATTTTAAACACTAGCCATAGTCTTTTTCGAAAATACGGAATTCAGTCAATTTTAGTTGGATCGTATGAAAATTGCCCAAAACGTCAAATGATATCGAGGACAGGGATACCCTTGTAGCATTCTTCTCCAAATTTACAACTGTGTTTCGAGTTCCGCTCTAGATTTCAAACACTAGCCTATGTGTGGTCCGAAAATACAGATTTTAGTCCATTTTTGTCGAGTGGTACGAAAACGCCCAAAAAGTCTAGATGAAATGAGACGGAGAGATCATTATAGCATCTCCTTCCAAATTTTTAAATGTGTGTCATGTTTCACAGCTAGAGTTTCAAACACTGCTATTGTCTGGTTCCGAAAATCAACAAGTTTTCTGTCCATTTTTTGTCAGGTGTACGAATCGCCCGAAAGACCCGAGAAACGAGGAACTAGGAGACTCTTCATAGCATCCTTTCTGTCCTAATTTATAACTAAGGTTTCGGGTTCTGCCTCAGAGTCAAATACTAGCAATTTCGTTGTTCGAAAATAACGGATTTCGGACCACTGATTTGTCTTGTGGTAAAAAATTCGCCCGAAAAGCCAAGATGAAATCGAGGTCGGGAGCCCTTATAGCATTCCTTCTCAAATTTATAACTGTGTTTCGGGTTCTGCATCAGATTCAAACAACTACAATCATCTTGTAACACGAATTTCGGTTCATTTTGTCAGGTGGTACGAAAATCACCCTACCAAGTCGTGAATAGCATTCTTCTCCAAAAATTAATACTAGGTTTTATGTTCTATGCCAGATTTCGAAAACCTGCCATCGTCTTGTCGAAAATATAGATTTCAGGTCTTTTTTGTTGAGGGGTAAGAAAATCGCCTGAAAAGTCCAGATGAAATCGAGGATCAAGAGACCCTTATAGCATTCTTCTCCTAAATTTTATAACTGTGTTCGAGTTCCGTGTCGGATTTCAAACACTAGCCATTGTTTTGTTCAACAATAAGAATTTCGGTCCATTTTAGTTGAGTGGTACGAAAACCACCCAAAATACCATATGAATTGGGGACCGGGAGACCTTATAGCATTCTTCTCCAAAATATATCACAGTGTATCGGATTCCGAGTCAGATTTCAAACACTAGGTATCGTCTGGTTCGAAAATATAGATTTTGGTATATTTTTTTTAGGGGTACGAAAATCGCCCTAAAAGTCCAAAGGAAATCGACGACCGAGAACCCTTAAAGCCTTCTTCTTCTAAATTTAATACATTATTTGGGTTCCATGTTAAAATTGATACATTAGCCATCGTCTGGTCCGACAATACGGATTTCAATTCAATTTAGTCTAGTGGTATGAAAATCGCCGAAAAGTCCAGCTGATGAAATAAGCACGGAGACCCTTATAGATTAGAATTCTTCTCCTAAAATTTATAAATGTGTTTCAGATTCCATTAATACCACTAGTTTGATACAAAAGTCCTGATAATATCTTCACAACGAACATATTTTCAAACACTAGCCATCGTCTTGTTCCGAAAATACAAATTCTTTCCATTTTTGTGGGTGGTACGAAATCGCCTGAAAGAAGTCCATATGAATTAAGGACCGGCGAAACCCTTATATCATTCTTGTCCTTAAGAATTATAACAGTATTTCAGGTTCCACGTCCAAATTTCAAACACTAGCCCTCTTCTAGTCCAAACGTAACAATTTCGATCCATTCTTTACGGGTGTTACGAAAATCGGTCCAAAAGGTCCATGTAAGACATGAGCTTCCCTGATCATGTTTTTGATTTAATTCCCAAACATACAGTACATATGAAATATTTGATTGATCTAATGATTTGAATTGAGAAACATTTCAGGCAAACAAGCAGACACCATACACTTGGACTAGAAGCTTGCAACTCAAGGAATCAACCAAAGTTGGAGGATATGCTTGAGAAAGATGCAATTATTTGTTGTGTAATTAGGTGTCATAGTAGTTAGTTTATTAGACTAATCACTATAGTATCATGCTTAAGTCTTTTCCAATGAATATAAATCAATCAACCAATAAGTCAATTGATGAATCAATTGATAAATCGATTGTCTGACTCAGAACATGTGTTTTCACTACATAAATCGATTGGGCAATCGATTAGTTTAAAGTTTTTAGTGAAAACCTGAGTTCTGGGATATATCCAATCAATTGGACAATCGATTGGGCAATCAATTGATCAATCGATTTAACAAGTCTCAAAACCAACCAAGTATAAACTCAATCGATTGACAAATCGATTGGGACAAAGTTTTTAAATCAGGAATAAGTTCTGAGATGCAATAAATCGATTGAGACATCGATTGAATTAGATTTCTTAAACTCCAAGTTTGATGCAATCGATTAGGCAATCTATTGCAGTTAATCATTCATCAGAACAAATTTGATTAAATCAATTGGCACATAGATTTTGTCAAAACAGCTGAAGGTCTGTAACAAGCACAATCGATTGGCAAATCGATTGATGTTTATGTCTGAGTCATTGTGATCAGCACAAATCGATTGGAAAAATCGATTGATGTAAAAGTCTGAGTCACTGTGATCGGCACAATCGATTGACGAATCGATTGAAGCTAATGTTTAGGTTACAGAAAGGATTCAACTCAATGCCAAATCTATTATGACTGTGATTATGAAATCGACTGAGCAATCGATTGTTTTGATCTCGTTGTTGGAACAAAACATCTATAATCGATTACTCAATCGATTCTGATAAAATCAAAGTATCAGTTCTGATTGATGTATTAAAGGAATCGATTGGTAAATCGATTCATGCTTATATGATCAAGATTCAAGAAAAACAAGACGTGCGCAAATCGATTAGGCAAACGATTAAGGCATTATTAAATCGATTGAACAATCGATTGTCCTGGTGTTTTTTCTGAATGTATATAAGCTGATTCAATCACTTTTGAAAATAACTTTTAATAATTCTTTTAGAACTTTTCACAATGTTTGAATACCTTTGAAAAACACTTTGAGAGAAAAGTTTTACAACACACAAAATATCCATTGGCTAAATACTTTTTGTGTGAGATACTATAGTGATTGAGTCAAAGTCTTGATATTCTTTAATTCTTTGAAGAAGACAATTTTCTTTAATTCAGGACTGGATGTAGGCTATCAATTGATAGCTGAACAAGGATAAATCGTGGTGTAATTGTTTCTTATCCCTACTCTTTTTGATATTACATAAATGCATATTCTTGAATGTATGAATTAATGATTTTATATCTTGTTTAACATTCTGAATTAAGCATTGTTTCTTGTCTCATATATTGATAACATTTGCAAACTGTTTCAATCATTGCTCCTGAATATATTTCGCTGTGATTCTTTGATAATTGGTTTAACAACTCTCATATCTTTAGACTAACAGAGGCCATTATTAGTAACAGTCCAAATGAAATCGAGGACCAGGAAACCTTTATAGCATTCTTATGCTTAATATATTACTGTGTCTCGGGTTGCGCGTCAGATTTCAAACACTAGCCATAGTTTGGTCTGAAAATACCATACGATGGCTACTGTTTGAAATCTGACGCGGAACCCGAAAAAATGTTATATATTTAGGAAAAGAATGATATAAGGTTATCTCGGTCCTCGATTTCATCAGGACTTTTCGGGAGATTTTCGTACCACCCGGCAAAAATGGAGAAAATCTGTATTTTCGGGCCAAAAGAGGGCTAGTGTTTGATATTTGATGCGGAACCCGAAACACAGTTATAAACTATGAAGAAGAATGCTATAAGGGTCTCCCGGTCCTCTATTTCATCTGGACTTTTCGGACAATTTTCGTACCAGCCGACTAAAATGGACCAAAATCCGTATTTTTGAACAAGATGATGGCTATTGTTTGAAATATGATGCGGAAACCGAAACACAATTAGATATTTAGAAGAAGAATACTATAAGGGACTCTCGGTCCTCGATTTCATCTGGACTTTTCGGGCGAGTTTCGTACCCCTCGACAAAATTGGACCAAATTTGTATTTTTGGACTAGACCATGGCTAGTATTTTGAAATCTGATGCGGAACCCGAATAACTGTTATATATTTAGGAGAAGAATGCTATGAGGGTCTCTCGGTCCTCGATTTCATTTGGACTTTTCGGTGATTTTCGTACTACACGACAAAAATGTAACGAAATCCATATTTTCGAGCAACACATGGCTAGTGTTTGAAATCAAAAGCGAAACCTGAAACAAATTTATAAATTTAGGAGATGAATGCTAAAGAGTCTCTTGGTCCTCGATTTCATCTGGACATTTCTGGCGATTTTCGTACCACCCGACTAAAATGGACCGATATCCATGTTTTTGATAAAAATGATGGCTAGTGTTTTAAATCTGACTCGGAACTTGAAACAACATTTACAAATTTAAAAGAAGAATGCTATAAGGGTCTCTATGTCCTCGATTTCATCTGGACCTTTTGGGCGATTTTCATATCCCTCTACAAAAATTGATCAAAGTTTGTATTTTCGGACCAGACGATGGCTAGTGTTTGAAATCTGATGCGGAAACCCGAACCATATATATTAAGGAGAAGAATTCTATAAGGCTATCCCGGTCCTCGAATTCATCTGGACTATTCGGGCGATTTTCGTACCACCCTGACTAAAATGGATCGAAATCCGTATTTTCGAAACAAGATGATGGCAAGTGTTCTGAAATCTAACGCGGAAACCGAAACACTATTATAAATTTAGATAAAGAATGCTATAAGGGACTCTCGGTCCTCGATTTCATCTGAATTTTTCGGGCGAGTTTCGTACCGCTCAACAAAACAGGACCAAAATCTATATTTTCAAACTGGACGATGGCTAGTATTTGAAATATGACGCGGAACTTGAAACACTGTTATATATTGAGGAGAAGAATGTAAAAAGGGTCTCTTTGTCCTCGATTTCATCTGGACTTTTCAGGCGATTTTCATACCACTCGACAAAAATGGACTGAAATCCATATTTTCGAATAAGACGATGGATAGTGTTTAAAAACTGACACCGAATCCGAAACACAGTTATAAATTTAGGAGAAGAATTCTACAAGAGTCTTCTAGTCCTCGATTTCATCTAGACATTTCGGGCGATTTTCGTACCACCCTACTAAAATGGAACGATTTCCATATTTTTGAACAAGATGTTGGCTACTGTTTGAAATCTGACGCGGAAACCGGAAAACAATTATAATGGAGATATTCGTACAACCCTACAAAAATGGACCGAAATATGTATTTTCGGACCAGACGAGGGCTAGTGTTTGAAATTTGATGCGGAACACAAAACACAGTTATAAATTTTGGAGAAGAATGCTATAAGGGTCTCCCGGTCCTCGATTTCATCTGGACTTTTCGGGCAATTTTTGTACCACCTGACTAAAATGGACTGAAATCCGTATTTTCGAACAAGATGATGGCTAGTGTTTGAAATCTGACGTTGTGAAGCTTTTATCAGGACTTGTGAATCAAAACTAGTGGTATTATATGAAATCTGAAACACATTTACCAATTTAGGAGAAGAATTCTATAAGGGTCTCCCGGTCCTCGTTTCATCTGTACTTTTCGGGAGATTTTCATACCACTAGACTAAATGGATTGAAATCTGTATTTTCACACCAGACAATGGCTAGTGTTTGAAATTTGGCATGGAACCCGAAATACAATTATAAATTTAGAAAAAAAGGGCCGAAATCTATATTTTCGGACCAGACGATGGCAAGTGTTTGAAATCTGGCGCGAAACCTGAAACTCAGTTATATATTTAGGAGAAGAATGCTATAAGCGTCTTCTAGGTCCTCGATTTCACCTGGTCATTTCGGGCGATTTTCGTATCACCCGACAAAAATGGACTGAAATTCGTATTTTCGGACCAGACGATTGGCTAGTGTTTTGAAATATTATGCGGAACACAAAACACAGTTATAAATTTTGGAGAAGGAATGCTATAAGGGTCTCCCGGTCCTCGATTCATTTGGACTTTTCGGGCAATTTTGTACACCTGACTAAAATGGACTGAAACCCGTATTTTCGAACAAGACGATGGCTAATGTTTGAAATTTAGCAAAACTCGAAACGCAATTGTAAATTTAGGAGAAAATTGCTATAAGAGTCTTCTGTCCTCGATTTCATCTAGGCATTTCGGGCATTTTCGTGCCACCCATTAAAATGGACCGATATACGTATTTTCGAACAAGATGATGGCTAGTGTTCGAAATCTGACGCGGAACCTGAAACACATTTATAAATTTAGAAGAAGAATGCTATAAGGGTCTCACGATCATCGATTTCATCTGGACTTTTCGGGCGTTTTCGTACCCCTTGACAAAAATGGACCAATATCTATATTTTTTGACCAGACGATGACTAGTGTTTTAAATCTGATGCAGAACTCGAATAACCGTTATATATTTAGAAGAAGAATGCTATAAGGGTCTCCTAGTCTTCGATTTCATCTGAACGTTTAGGGTGATTTTCGTACCAAGTAACAAAAATGGACCGAAATCCATATTTTCGAACTAGACGATGGCTAGGGTTTGAAATTTGACCCAAAACCCAAAACAAAATTATAAGTTTAGAAAAAGAAATACTATAAGGGTCTCTCGGTCCTCGATTTCATCTGGACTTTCGAGCGAGTTTCGTACCTTCGACAAAAATTGACTAAATATGTATTTTCAGACCAGATGATGGCTAGTGTTTGAAATTTGACGCGGAACACGAAACACGGTTATATATTAAGGAGAAGAATGCTATAAGGGTTTCCGGATCCTCAATTTCATTTGGACTTTTGGATCGATTTTGGTAACACCCGACAAAAATGGACTGAAATATGTATTTTCAAACCAGAACAGGGCTAGTGTTTGAAATTTGACGCCGAACCTAAAATACTGTTATAAATTTTGGAGAAGAATGCTATAAGGCTTTCCCGGTCCTCGATTTCATCTGGACTTTTCGGGCCATTTTCGTACCACCCGACAAAAATGGAAAGAAATCTGTATTTTCGAACAAGACATTGGCTAGTGTTTGAAATTTGACGTTGTGAAGCTTTTATTAGGACTTGTGAATCAAAACTAGTAGTATTATATGAAATCTGAAACACATTTACCAATTTAGAAGAAGAATGCTACAAGGGTCTCTCGGTCGTCAATTTCATCTGGGCTTTTCAGGCCACTTTCATACCCCTCGACAAAAATGGACCAAAATCTATATTTTCGGACCAAACGATGGTTAGTGTTTGGAATCTGACCCAGAATCCGAAACACAGTTATATATTTTCGGGTGATTTTCGTACCACCCGACTAAAATGGACTGAAATTCGTATTTTTGCACAAAACAATGGCTAGTTTTTTAAATCCAACACGGAACTCGGAGCATAGTTATAAATTTAGGAGAAGAATGCTATAAAGGTCTCTCAGTCCTCGATTTCATTTGGACTTTTCAGGCGATTTTCTAACACTTCGACAAAAAAGGGCCGAAATCTATATTTTAAGACCAGACGATGGCAAGTGTTTGAAATCTGGCGCGAAAACCGAAACTCAGTTATATATTTAGGAGAAGAATGCTATAAGCGTCTTCTGGGTCCTCGATTTCACCTAGTCATTCCGGGCGATTTTCGGACCAGACGATGGCTAGTGTTTGAAATTTGGCGTGGAACTCGAAACATAGTTATAAATTTTGGAGAAGAATGCTATAAGGGTCTCCCTGTCCTCGATTTCATTTGGACTATTCGGGCGACTTTCATACGATCCGACCAAAATAGACCAAAATCCGTATTTTTGAAAAAGACTATGGCTAGTGTTTGAAATCTAGCGCAGAACCCGAAACATAATTATAAATTTTTTAGAAGAATGCTATAAGAGTCTCTGTGTCCTCGATTTAATCTGGACTTTTCGGGCGACTTTCGTACCACCCGACTAAAATGGACCGAAATTCGTATTTTCGAACAAAACGATGGTTTGCGTTTGGAATCAGACACGAAACTCGAAACACAGTTATAATTTTAGAGAAGAACGCTATGAGGGTCTCTCGTACACATGAAAAAAAAAGGACCGAAATTCGTATTTTCGAACAAGCAATGGATAGTGTTAGAAATCTGACACGGAACTCGAATCACATTTATAAATTTAGGAGAACAATGCTATAAGAGTTTCCTGGTCCTCGATTTCATCTAGACTTTTCGGGGTATTTTCATACAAGACGATGGCTTGTGTTTGAAATCTGGCGCGGAACATGAAACAAAGTTATAAATTTTGGGGAAGAATGCTATAATGGTCTCCCGGTCCTCGATTTCATTTGTACTTTTCGAACGATTTTCGTACCCCTCGTCAAAAACGGACCAACATCTGTATTTTCGGACCAGACAATGTTTAGTGTTTGAAATATGGCGCGAAACTTGAAACATAGTCATAACTTTTAGAGAAGAATGCTATAAGAGTTTGTAGGTCCTCGATTTCATCGGGACTTTTCGTGCGATTTTCGTACCACCCGACTAAAATGGACCGAAATCCGTATTCTCGAACAAGACGATTGCTAGTGTTTGAAATATGACCTGAAACCCAAAACAAAATTATAAATTTAGAAGAAGAATGATATAAGGGACTATCGGTCCTCTATTTCATTAGGATTTTTCGAACGATTTTCGGACCACTCGACAATGGCCAAAATCAGTATTTTCAGACCAGACGATGGCTAGTGTTTGAGATCTAGCGCAGAACCCGAAACGCAGTTATAAATTTTGGAGAAGAATGCTATAAGGGTCTCATGAGACCCGATTTCATCTTGACTTTTCGGGGGATTTTCGTACCACCGGCCTATAATGGACCGAAATCCATATTTTCGAACAAGACGATGGCTAGTGTTTCAAATCTTACGCGGAACCCGAAACACAATTATAAATTTAGATCAAGAATTCTATAATGGTCTCCCGTTTCTCGATTTCATTTGGACTTTTCGAGCGACTTTCAGATCCATCGATGATAAATGACCCAACATTTGTATTTTCGGAGTAGACGATGGTTAGTGTGTTTGAAATCTGGCACGGAACCCGAAACAAAGTTATAAATTCTGTGAAAGAATGCTATAATGGTCTCCCGGTCCTTGATTTCATTTGGACTTTTTTGAGCGACTTTCTTACCCCTCGACAAAAATTGACCAACATTTGTATTTTTGGACCAGACGATGGCTAGTGTTTGAAATCTGGTGCGGAACCTGAAACGTAGTTATAAATTTTAGAGAATAAATGCTATAAGAGTCTCTCAGTCCTTGATTTCATCTGGACTTTTCAGGCGATTTTCGTACCACCTGACAAAAATGGACGGAAATCAGGTGGTACGAAAATCCCCGATTTCATCTAGACTGTACTTTTCAGGCAATTTTCGTACCACTCGACAAAAATGGAACAAAATTTGTATTTTTAGACCAAAATGATGGCTAATGTTCAAAATATGACCCGAAACACTATTATAAATATAGGAGAAGAATGCTTTTTAATTATTACATTATTTGACAACTCTATTTTATTAAATGTTATTGTTATATTCGTTTTATAGTTTTACTACACAACGAAGATAATAATAACATATAATAAAATAGAGTTGTCAAATAAAGTAATAATTACAAATTAATTTTACAACTCAATTTTGTTAAATGTTATTATTATTAACGTACAATAAAATAAAGTTGTCATATAAATATGTAATTATTACTTTATTTGACAATTCTATTTTATTTATATGTTATTATTATCTTTCATTTTAATGTTTGACTGCATAACGAAGATAGTAATATCATTTAATAAAATAGAGTTGTCAAATAAAGTAATAATTACATAGTTCTTTTACAACTAAATTTTGTTATATGTTATTATTATTTTCGTTATATAGTACAACTACAAAACGAAGATACTAATAACATATAATAAAATAAAGTTATCATATACATATGTAATTATTACTTTATTTGACAACTCCATTTTATTATATGATACTAATAACATTAAATAAAATAGTATTGTCCAATAAATAATAATAATATAAAACAGTGTTGTCAAATAATAATATGTAATAAAATAAAAAAACGAAGATAATAATAAAATATAATAAAATAGTGTTGTCAAATAAATATTTAAATATTACATTATTTGACAACTCTATTTTAGTTAATGCTATTATTATCTTCGTTTTATGGTTTTATTTCATAACACATATAATATTAACAAATAATAAAATAGAGTTGTCAAATAAAATATAATTAATTATTATTTTAAAACTCAACTTTGTTATATTTATTATTATCCTCATTATGAAGTAAAACTATAAAACGAAGATAATAATAACATATAATAAAATAGAGTTGTCAAATAATATGTAATTATTAATTTATTTGAAAATTTATTTTATAATATGTTATTATTATCTTCCTTTTAAAGTTTGACTGCAAAACGAAGATATTAATAACATATAATAAAATAGAGTTGTCAAATAAATATGTAATTATTACTTTATTTCACAACTCTATTTAATTATATGTTAGTATTGTCTTCGTTATGAAGTACAACTATATAACGAAAATAATAATAATAACATAATATAAAATACATTTGTCAAATAAAGTAATAAGTACATATTTATTTGATAAACTAAATTTTATTATATGTTATTATTATCTTCATTATGTAGTAAAACAATAAAACGAAGATAATAATAACATATAATAAAATAGTGTTTTCAAATAAAATAATAATTACTATTTATTAGATAACTCTATTTTATTTAAATATTATTATTATCTTCGTTTTATAGTTGTACTCAATAACGAAGATAATAATAACATATAATAAAATCGAGTTGTCAAATAATTTAATTATTTGATATTTATTTGCCAACTAAATTTTGTTATATTTTATTATTATCTTTGTTATTAAGTATAACTAAAATAAAGATAATAATAACATATAATAAAGTAGTGTTGTCAAGGAAAGTAAAAATTACATATTTATTAGACATCTCTATTTTATTAAATATTATTATAAATTTCATTTTGTAATTGTACTTAATAATGAAGATAGTAATAACATATAATAAAATAAAGTTGTCAAATAAATTAATTATTACATATTTATTTGACAACTCAATTTTGTTATATGTTATTATTATCTTTGTTATTAAATACAACTACATAATAAAGATAATAATAATATTTAATAAATTAGTGTTGTCAATGTTACTTTACTTTAAAACTCTATTTTTATAAATGTTACTATTATCTTCTTTTTATAGTTGTATTTAATAACGAAAATAATAATAACATATAAACAATTAAACTATTAAATAAATATGTAATGATTATATATATTTGACAACTCTATTTTATTATATGTCATTATTATCGTCATAATATAGTTGTACTATATGACGAAGATAATACAACTATATTATGCACATATCTATTTTAAATAAAGTACTAATTACAAATTTATTTGATAAACTCAATTTTATATATGTTATTATTATCTTCGTTATGTAGTAAAACCATAAAACGAAGATAATAATAACATATAATAAAATAGTATTGCCAAATAAAGTAATTATTATAATTATTTATTGGACAATTTATTTTATTAAATATTATTATCATCTTCAATTTTTAGTTATACTTAATAAAAAAGATAATAATAACAAATAATAAAATAGAGTTGTTAAATCAAATAATAATTACTTATTTATTTTTACAACTCAATTTTGTTATATGTTATTATTATCTTCGTTATGAAGTAAAACTATAAAAGGAAGATAGTAATAACATATAATAATATAGAGTTGTCAATTAAATATGTAATTATTACATTATTTAACAACTCTATCTTCTTATATGTTAGTATTGTCTTCGTTATGAAGTACAACTATATAACGATAATAATGTTGGTATTTATGACCTTGAAATAATCGAAATGTATCAGTTCTTTAAGAAATTAGATCAATTTCATACACACAGCGGAATTTAAATTGTGGCATACAAGATTAGCAAGTTCAAGTAGATTGATAGGAGATTAACCAAGATGCATGCAAGTCAAATTATCAGATTAAACAATATTACTTATCACATAATATGTTTAACATGCATCTAATATTAATCACATATACAAATATAGCAACATTGAAAATTAAAGGAGTTAAGGGTTAGAGAAGATTGCACCAAGTATTTATACTGGTTCAGTTGTCAACTTGACAACCTACATCCAGTCCTGCAAATCCAAACGGATTTCAGATTTTCTTCTCCAATAGAAAGAATCAATTACAGATTGTCCAGTTTCATCCCCGAAACCTATCTATCTTAATGATCTCTTTCCTATTGATCACCCTCTGATCCTTGTAGATACTCGGCAATCTAACACAGAATCAAAGTACGACTCTTTCTTGTTGAGCACTCTCACCCAAGAAAGTAGCCACCAGTTTCTAGCTGGCTTTTCTCGCTTTCGTTTTGTTTCAAAAGTATTATTACAGACAGAATAAAGGAAGAACAAAAAGAAGTCTTCAATCTTGGTCAATGTAACTTCTCACGATTCTGGATATTCAAAGATTGTTCATGAGAACCCTTGTCTTTCAAGATTACTTTTCCAGCTCTATTATTGATTGTTGATAATCTCCTTGGCTGTGATCTGAAAAAAGCAATCTCAGTGTATTAACCAAGTGTTATTGAGAGTTCTTTTTTGTATATCAAGAATATTCAAAGTGTTTATCAGATTGTTATTGAAAGAATGATTGAAGACAGTTTATATAGTTTCTGAAAAACATTATTAATCAATCGATTCACCAATCGATTTCTTAAAGTGATAAAACCAGTCTAATCGATTTGCCAATCGATTATCGTGTGTCTTGTTTTTCTTGAATCTTGAAACTATATAAGCCAATCGATTTACCAATCGATTCTTTAAACAACATTTTTCAGTAATTATGTTTAAGACTGATATGCATCGATTTCGTAATCGATTGCAGATGTTATGTTCAAACTGAAACACATATCAATCGATTTCGGAATCGATTTATTAAGTCTTCATAATCGATTAACAAATACTCAGAATCGATTTGGTCACAAGCTCAGAGTTCACTAGGTTTTCAAAAGATCTTTCAATCGATTTGCCAGTCGATTGTGTTTAAGTCAGTGACTCAGCTATTTTGATGTTAATCGACGTGCCAATCGATTTGTATGTATTTGTCTGAAAACGTTCTTACCTGGAGTTTAGTTCAATCGATTTCCCAATCGATTGCAACCAAACTTAACTTGATTGAAATTTCACACAATAGATTGTCCAATCGATTGTGTTTGTCACAGGGAAAGTTATTTTGCAAAGATATTTAAGCAATCGATTTGCCAATCGATTACCCTCAAAACTGGGGTGTCACTGTGACTTGTCCAATCGATTTATTTCAATCAGGTTTATTTGTGAAATGTATAATCGATTTGTCAATCGATTACCCTCAAAACTGGGGTGCTACTGACTTGTGCAATTTTCATTTCTAATTTAGTCAGTCGATTGCCCAATCGATTATACCAACACAAACAATTGTGTTTCCTTACACCCTTGTTATGAAATCGATTCCCCAATCGATATGCTTCAGTTAAAATCAACTTTTGTTGATTTCTTGTGTTCCAAGCAATATGTTCCAAGTGTGTAGGATTTGATTGTTGTTCCTGAAATCTTGCTCAATTCAAATATTAGATTTATCATGTGGTGTATGAAACATTGGTATGTTTGTTAATTTATGTCAAAATTAGGATTCAAAGGACTAAAGTCCACAAAAATAATAACTATAAATAAATAGAGTTGTCAAATAAAATAATAGTATATATTTATTTGATAACTCAATTTTATTATATATTATTATTATAATTCGTTATTTAGTAAAACAATAAAATGAGATAATAATAAAGATATAATAAAATAGTGTTTTCAAATAAATTATAATTACTTATTATTTGACAACTCTATTTTATTAATTATTATTATTATCTTCGTTTTATAGTTGTACTAAATAACGAAGATAATAATAACATATAATATAAATAGAGTTGTCAATAAAGTAATAACTACATATTGATTTTACAACTCAATTTTGTTATATGTTATTATTATTTTCGTTATTTAGTACAACTATAAATGAAGATAATAAAAAACGTATAAATAAACCAGAGTTGTCAAATAAATATGTAATTATTACTTTATTTGATAATTCTATTTATTATATGTTATTATTATATTCATTTTAATGTTTGACTGCATAACGAAAATAGTAATATCATTTAATAAAATAGAGTTGTCAAATAAAGTAATAATTACGTAGTTCTTTTACAACTTAATTTTGTTATATGTTATTATTATTTCGTTATATAGTACAACTACAAAACGAAGATACTAATAACATATATATAAAATACGAAGTTGTCATATAAAATATGTAATTATTACTTTATTGACAACTCCATTTTATTATATGATCATACTAATAACATTAAATAAAATAGTCATTTGTCAATAAATAATAATAATATAAACCAGTGTTGTCTAATAAATAATAATATATAATAAAATACATATAAACAAGTGTTGTCAAGATAATATATTTAAATACAAAACGAAGATAATAATAATATATAATAAAATAGTGTTGTTAAGTAAATATTTAAGTATTACATTATTGACTACTCTATTTTAGTTAATGTTATTATTATCTTTGTTTTATGGTTTTATTTCATAACACATATAATAAAAACATATAATAAAATAGAGTTGTCAAATAAAATAATAATTACTTATTTATTTTAAAACTCAACTTTGTTATATGTTGTTATTATCCTCGTTATGAAGTAAAACTATAAAACGAAGATAATAATAAACAACATATAATAAAATAGAGTTGTCAAATAAATATGTAACTATTAATTTATTTGATAATTTTATTTTATCATATGTTATTATTATCTTCCTTTTAAAGTTTGACTGCAAAACAAAGATAGTAATAACATATAATAAAATAGAGTTGTCAAATAAATATGTAATTATTACTTTATTTAACAACTATATTTAATTATTTGTTAGTATTGTCTTCGTTATGTAGTACAACTATATAACGAAAATAATAGTTATAACATAATATAAAATAGAATTGTCAAATAAATGTTGTCAAATAAATTAATTATTTGATATTTATTTGCCAACTAAATTTTGTTATATTTTATTATTATCTTTGTTATTAAGTATGACTACAAAATGAAGATAATAATAACATATAATAAAAATAGTGTTGTCAAGTAAAGTAATAATTAATTATTTATTAGACAATTTTATTTTATTAAATATTATTATCATCTTCATTTTTTATTTGTCAAGTAAAGATAATAATAACATATAATAAAATAGAGTTGTCAAATAAAATAATAATTACTTATTTATTTTACAACTCTATTTTATTATATGTTAGTATTGTCTTCGTTATGAAGTACAACTATATAACGAAAATAGTAATAACATAAAATAAAATAGAGTTGTCAAATAAAGTAATAAGTATATATTTATTTGATAAACTCAATTTTATTAAATATTATTATTATCTTCGTTATGTAGTAAAACAATAAAACGAAGATAAATAATAAGATATAAAAATTTTAGTCCATTTTTGTCGTGTTATACCAAAATCGCCCGAAAAGTCTTGATGAAATCGAGGACCAGGAAATCCTTATAGCATTCTTCTCCTAAATTTATAACTCTATTTCGGGTTCTGCGTCAGATTTCAAACATTAACCATCGTTTGTTTTGAAAATACGGACTTTGGTCCATTTTTGTTAGGTGGTAAGAAATTGCCCGAAAAGTCCAGATGAAATCGAGGATCGGGAGACCCTTATAGCATTCTTCTCCAAAATTTATAACTGTGTTTTGGGTTCCGCGTCAGATTTCAAATACTGCCATCGTCTGGTATGAAAATACTGATTTTGGTCCTTTTTTGTCGAGGGTTACGAAAATCTCCCGAAAAGTCCATACGAAATCGCGGACCAGAAGACTCTTATTATAGCATTCTTCTCCTGAATTTATAATTGTGTTTCGGGTTCCGCGTCTGATTTTAAACATTGGCCATCGTCTGGTCTGAAAAAATACAGAATTTGGTCCATCATCATCGATGGGTAAGAAAATTGCCTGAAAAAAGTCCAGATGAAATCTAAGACCAAATGGCCCTTTATAGAATTCTTATTCTAAATTTATAATTGTGTTTCAGGTTCTGCGTCAGATTTCAAACACTAGCCATCGTCTTGTTCGAAAATACGAATTTCGGTCCATTTTAGTCGGTTGGTCCGAAAATCGCCAGATCTCAAACACTAGCAATCGTCTTGTGGGAAAATACTGATTTTGGTCATTTTTAGTCGAGAGGGACGAAAATCGCCCGAAAAGTCCAAATGAAATCAAAGACCGAGAGTCCCTTATATCATTCTTATTTTAATTTATAATTTTCCTTCGGGTTACGCGTAGATTTCAAACAATAGCCATCGTCTTGTTCGAAAATACAGATTTCGTCCATTTTAGTCGGTGGTACGAAAATCGCTCGAAAAGACCCGACGAAATCGAGGAACGAGAGACCCTTATAGCATTCTTCTCTGAAATTTATAACTATGTTTCAGGGTTTCGCGCCAGATTTCAAACACTACCCATCGTCTGGTCCGAAAATGTAGATGTTGGTCCATTTTTGTCGAGGGGTATGAAAATCACCCGAAAAGACCAAATGAATGAATTGACGACCGCGAGACCATTATGCATTCTTCCCTAAAATTTATAACTTTGTTTCGGGTTCTGCTCCAGATTTCAAACACTATCCATCGTCTTGTACGAAAATACCCCGAAAAGTATCGAGGACTAGGAGACTCTTATAGTGTTCTTCTCCTAAATTTATAAACGTGATTCGGGTTTCCACATTAGATTCAACACCATCCATCGAAAATATGAATTTCGGTCCATTTTTGCCATGTGTACGAGAGAGACATCATTCTTCTATTTAACACTGTGTTTCAGGTTCGTGTCTCCAAACACAAACCATCATTTTTCAAAAATAAAGATTTTGGTCCATTTTTGTCCAAAAAATCTAGATTTCGAGGACCTGGAGACCTTATAACATTCTTTCCCGTTAGGGTTCCACGCCAGATTTCAAACACTAAATATCGTTTTGTTTGAAGATACGAATTTCGGTCCGTTTTAGTTGGGTGGTACGAAAATCGCCAGAAAAGTCCAGATGAAATCGACGACCAAGAGACCCTTATAGCATTCTTTTCCAAAATTTATCACTGTCTATCGGGATCCACCCTAGATTTTAAACACTAGCCATCGTCACGTCCAAATATACGAATTTCTGTTCATATTTGTTGGGTGTTACGAAAATCGCCCGAAAAGTCCAGATGAAATCGAGGACCAAGAGACCCTTATACCATTCTTCTTCTAAATTTATAACTGTGTTTCGGGTTCCATGAAAATTTCAAACACTAATCATCGCTTTGTTCGAAAATACAGATTTTGGTTCATTTTATTAGGGTGGTACGAAAATCATCCATAAAGTCCAGATGAAATCGAGGACCGGGAGACCTTTATAACATTCTTCTCCAAAATTTATAATTGTGTTTCGGTTTTCGGTGACATATTTCAAACACTACCCATCGTTTATTTCGAAAATACGAATTTTGGTCCATTTTACTCGTGTGGTACGAAAATCTCTCGAAAAGACCAGAGTAAATCGAGGACCAGGAAACCCTTATAGCATTCTTCTCCAAAATTTATAATTGCGTTTCTGGTTCCGCATCAGAATTCAAACACTAGCCATCGTCTTGTATGAAAATACAGATGGCGGTCGATTTTTGTCGGATTATACAAAAATCGCCCGAAAAATCTAGATGAAATCGAGGACCAGGAGACCCTTATAGCATTCTTCGGGTTCTGCGTCTTATATTTCAAACACTAACCATCATTTGATCTGAAACTACGGACTTTGGTTCATTTTCGCTGGGTGGTACGAAAATTGCCCAAAAAGTCCAGATTAAATCGAGTAGCGGCAAACCCTTATAGCATTCTTCTCCAAAATTTATAATTGTGTTTCAGGTTTTGTGCCAGTTCTCAAACACTAGCCATCGTCTGGTCTGAAAATACTGATTTTGGTCCTTTTTGTCGAGTGGTACGAAAATCGCCCGAAAAATCCAGATGAAATTGAGGACCAAGAATCCTTTATATAATTCTTCTTGTAAATTTATAATTTTTTTCGGTTTCTGCGTCAGATTTCAAACAATAGCCATCGTCTTGTTCGAAAATACGGATTTCGGTCCATTTTAGTTGGGTGGTACGAAAATCGCTCGAAAAGTCCCAATGAAATCGAAGACCGAGAGACCCTTATAGCATTCTTCCCTAAAATTTATAACTATGTTTTGGGTTATGCGCCAGATTTCAAACAGAAGCCATCGTCTGGTCCGAAAATACATATGTTGGTCCATTTTTGTCGAGGGTTACGAAAATCGCCCGAAAAGTCCAAATGATATTGTGGACCTCGAGACCATCATCGTGTACGAAAATACACCAAAAAGTCTAGATGAAATCGAGGACCAGGAGACTTTGTATTGGGTTTTGTGTCAGATTCCAAACACAAATCGTCGTTTTGTTCGAAAATACAGATTTTTGTCCATTTTAGTCGGGAGTTACAAAAATCGTCCAAAAAATCCAGATGAAATCGAGGACCTGGAGACCCTTATAGCATACTTCTCCAAAATTTATAATTGTGTTTCGGGTTCCGCCCTAGATTTCAAACACTAACCATTGTTTTGTTTGAAGATACAAATTTCGGTCCATTTTAGTCGGGTGGTACAAAAATAACCAGAAAAGTCCAAATGAAATCGAGGAGTGGGAGACCCTTATGTCATTCTTCTCCAAAATTTATATATGTGGTTCGGGTTCCGAGTCAAAATTCAAACACTAGCCATCGTCTGGTCCAAAAATACATATTTTTTGTCGTTTGGCATATTTCGTGTCAGATTCTCCAACACTAACTGTGTTTCGGGTTTCGTGTCAGATTTTCCAACACTACCCCTCGTCTATTTTGAAAATACATATTTAGGTCTTTTTTTGTCGAGGGTTACAAAAATCGCCCGAAAAGTCTAGATGAAATCGAGGACCGAGATACCCTTATAGCATTCTTCTCCAAAATTTATAAATGTGTTACAGGTTCCGTGTCATATTTCAAACATTAATCCTCTTTTTGTTCGAAAATACAGATTTTGGTTCATTTTAGTAGGGTGGTACGAAAATCGTCCAAAAAGTCCAGATGAAATCGAGGACTGGGAGACCTTTATAGCATTCTTCTAAAAAATTTATAATTGTGTTTCAGGTTCTGCGACAGATTTCAAACACTAACCAGGAGACCCTTATAGCATTCTTCTCCAAAATTTATAACTGTATTTTGGGCTCCACGCCTGATTTTAAACACTAGCCATCGTCCGGTCCGAAAATACGAAATTCGATCTGTCTTTGTTGGGTGGTATGAAAATCGCAAACACTAGCCATCGTTTTGTTCGAAAATATGAACTTCGGTCCATTTTAGTCGGATGGTATAAAAATCGCCTGAAAAGTCCAGATGAAATCGAAGATCGGCAGACCCTTATAGCATTCTTCTTCTAAACTTATAACTGTGTTTCGGGTTCCGCATCCATTTTCAAACACTAACCATAGTTTTGTTCGAAAATACGAATTTCGGTCCATTTTAGTCAGGTGTTACGTAAATCTCCCGAAAAGTCCAGAGGAAATCTAGGACCGGGAGACCCTTATATCATTCTTCTCCAAAATTTATAACTATGTTTCAGGTTCCGCATCATATTTCAAACACTAGCCATAGCATTTTTCAAAAATATGGATTTCGGTCCTTTATTGTCGATTGTGCGAAAATCGCCTCAAAAGTCCAGATGAAATCGATGACCGGGAAAACATAGTAGCATTCTACTCCAAAATATATAATTGTGCTTCAGGTTCCGCGTCATATTTCCTACACTAGCCTCATAGGATTCTTCTTCTAAATTTATAATTGTGTTTCAGGTTCTGCGTCAGATGTTAAAAACTAGCCATCGTCTTGTTCAAAAATACGGATTTAGGTACATTTTAGTCGGGAAGTACGAAAATCGCCCAAAAAGGCCAAATGAAATCGAGGACCGAGAGATCCTTATAAATTTATAATTGTATTTCGGGTTCCGCGTCAAAATTCAAACACTAACAATCGTCTTGTTCAAAAATACGGATTTCGGTCCATTTTAGTCGGGTGGTACGAAAGTCCCCGAAAAGTCTAGATGAAATCTAGGACTAGGAGACCTTTTTAGCTTTCTTCTCCAAAATTTATAACTGTATTTCGGGTTCCATGTAAGATTCCAAACACAAACCATTGTTTTGTTCGAAAATACGGGTTTCGATCCTTTTTTGTCGATGGTACGAAAATCGCCTGAAAAGTCAAGATGAAATCGAGGACCTGGAGACCCTTATAACATTCTTCTCCAAAATTTATAACTGTGCTTCGGGTTTCTTGTCATATTTCAAACACTAGCCATCGTTTATTCCGAAAATACGGATTTCGGTTCATTTTAGTCAGGTGCTACGAAAATCACTGGAAAATTCTAGATGAAATCGAGGACTGAGAGACCCTTATAGCATTCTTCTTCTAAAATTTATAACTGTTTTTCGGGTTCTGTGCAGATTTCAAACACTAACAATCGTCTTGTTTGAAAATACGGATTTCGGTCCATTTTAGTCTGGTGGTACGAAAGTCTCCCGAAAAGTCTAGATGAAATCTAGGACCGTTATATCATTCTTCTCCAAAATATATAATTGTGTTTCAGGTTCTGCATCAGATTCTAACACTAGCAATAGTGTTTTTTCGAAAATACAGATTTCGGTCCATTTTAGTTGGATCGTATGAAAATCGCCTGAAAAGTCCAGATGATATTCGAGACCAGGAGACCCTTATAGCATTCTTCTCAAAAATTTATAACTGTGTTTCGAGTTCCGCGCTAGATTTCAAACACTAGCCATTGTCTGGTCCGAAAACACAGATTTTAGTCCATTTTGTCGAGGGGTACGAAAATCGCCAGAGAAGTCAGTAAAAATCGAGGAAAAATCGCCTCATAGGATCCCTTATAATTGAGTTTCGGGTTCTGCTCAGATTTCAAACATTAGCAATTGTCTTGTTCAATAATTAGGATTTCGTTCACATTTTTGTCGGGTAGTACAAACATCGCCCAAAGCCGAGATTTAAATCGAGGGCCCGGGAAACCCTTATAGTATTCTTCTCCTAAATTTATAACTGAGTTTCAGGTTCCGCCTCAGATTTCAAACACTAGCAATTGTCTTGTTAAAAAATACGGATATCGGCCCATTTTTGTCGCCCAAAAAGCCCAGATGAAATTGAGGACCGGGAGACGCCTTATGAGATCTTTTCCTAAATTTATAACTGAGTTTCGGTTCCGTGTAGATTTTAAACAATAGCAATCATCTTTCTTCGAAAATACGGATTTCGGTCCATTTTAGCTTGAAAAGTCTAGATGAAATCGAGGACCGGGAGACCTTATAGCATTATTCCTCAAAATTTAAATGTGATTCGGACTTCCGCGCTAGATTCAAACAGTAGCCCAAGTCTAGCCCGAAAATACAGATTTTAGTCCATTTTTGTCGAGGGGTACGAAAATCGCCGGAAAAGTCTAGATGAAATGATGTCGAGATACCCTACACTAGCATTCTTCTGTCCACAAATTTATAATTGTGTTTCAGGTTTACGCGCGCCAAATTATAAACACTAGCAAGCCATCCTCTGGTCCAAAATTGATACGAAGTCCGATCCCTTTTTGTCGGGTGGTACGAAAATCACCCGAAGACATGATGAATATCGAGGACCAGGAGACCTTATAGCATTCTTATCCTAAATTTATAACTGAGTTTCGCGTTCTATCTTAGATTTCAAACACTAGCATTGTCTTGTTCAAAATACGGGATTCGTCCATTTTTGTCCGAGTGTACAAAATCGCCTGAAAAGCCAAGATGAAATTGAGGACCGG
>PGWS01038754.1:0-32322 GCA_002896235.1 Cicer reticulatum
AAGCATAAGTCAAATAATATCACATGGTTCTAATAAAGATTGAAATTTTGTTATAGAACTTAGTTATATGCCTTTAAAAATTTTATTAACATCAATGCATAAATATTTATTGGCGTACATGCTTTATTTTATAGTTCCTTCACCAAACTAACAATATAGATTGCGAATACTATATATTACGATTCCTGAAGGAGATTGTTGATATGAATCAAAAAATAATTCTAGAAACGGTACGTTATTTCATTATATTTTGATTTATATATATATATGTATATATATGTATATATTATATATATATATGTATATATATATATAATATACATTATATCGAACTTATTTTATTCAAATATAATCACATAGTACTTTGATCAATCTGAAAGTTATATAATTTTGTTAATAGGTGAGTTTCACATTGTAAACTATTATTGTATATTTTGTGTGAAGTGACATTATTTTTTTATAGTAGAGTAAAGTAAGAAAATTGTTGGAAAATTGACATGCCGAAAATTGCTACTGGCATGATATTGGTTGTTGTGAATATGTAATTGGATATTGTGGAATATGTTGCTACTAATGTTGATAACAGTACTAATGTTAATTGAACTTGTTGTTGTGATATAATATTGTGATATGTTTGAATTAAAAAATTGCAATTGTGTCAATATGTACTTGTTGAATGAGAAATTTGGAAAAAATTGAAATCTTATTAAAGACAGGTTTTTTTAAAAAAGAATGTCATTAGAGATTTGTTATACAAAGCCAACATTTTAATGTACATATTACAACCTTTTTAAAAATGTACTATTATAATCGCTTTTTTTGAAAAATGAATGTAAACCTGTATAAGAATGCACTAGTTTACAACGCTCTTTAAGAGAAAAAGCGTTGTAAAACTAGTCTAAGAGAAGCATTTTACACTTGCTATATTACGATAGATTATAGCGTTCTTTTAAAATGTACCTATTGTAGCGTTTTTTTTTTTGAAAAAGTGCTGTAAACTAGTATTAGGATGACCTATTAGAATGTTTTATTTTATTTTAGAAAGCGTTGTAAAACTAATATAAAAAAAATGCTATATATATGAACCTATTAAACACTCTTTTTTTAAGAACACTGTCTACTGTAAAACTCGTATAAGAATCGCGCTATATGTGCACCTATTACAATGCATTTCTAAGAAAAGCGCTGTAAACTAAGCTAAGAAGAAAGCGTTGAGCGCTATATATTTATACCTATTACATCGTTTTTTATTCTTTAAATACGTTGTTGTATCGTCTTTAAACAACATTAGATAGTAATCGCTTAAAACGCTGTAAAGAGCTTAAACAAACGTTGTAAATGTTACTTTTTGTGTAGTGTATGACAATACATTTAATAAAATAGACATAGTTCTAACTTTCTAGTTAGTTTTTAATTTTGAGTTAGTCAAATGCAAATTTTAAATAGCACAATATCCAATAATAGTATACATTCATTTGAGTAGTTTGGTCTATGATAAAAATAAGTTAAATTTTCTACTTTATCAAAAAATAAATAAAATCAGAATACCATACTCTTTACCTCAAGCTGCAACTAACCTTTTGTATGTGTCAAATTTCATCCAGTGCATAATTAAACAACAATGTGTTAAGCGTATAAAAAAATGCCACGTCAATTGAATTTAAAACAATGTGATCTTATTGTCAAAAACAAAGCCTTTTTATTTTTCTTTTCATATATAAATGAATTTATAAAATATAAGAGGTATTCTAATCCATATACAAGAATTTCAAGTTACGAAAGAGAGCAAACATTCTAACCCAAAACAAACCAAAAAGATAATAAAGCCATTCATTGAAAGACACTTCATGGGATATGACACATCAATCGAGTAACAAGAGCTTACCTTGCATTCTCTATATCGAAACCAACACAACGCTACAAGCTTACTGCCTATTAATGCCATATAGTTATTAATGCTTTCCGTAAATCGGTATTAGTAAAATGAGATGAGAATCCAATAGCTACTTGTAACCTTCATTAACTATATAAAATGAACAACCACATTTTTCAAAATACTGTTCTAATGCCAACCAAAAGATTCTTGGCACTTTGTAGAAAGAGAGGAAGTATAAAGGCAAGCAAAGAAACAAAGTTTATTAAAGTTACCCTTCCTCATTGAATTCAATATAAAGCTTAAAATGTTTGATTAACGCCTTGTATTCAGCACCTCCCAAAGTCCAAATAATTTTGAAAGGAATAAAACCGAATACATGCTTCTTGGATAAAATTGTCATTCAAATCTACACTAAAAGTGTTACTTTTGAGAAATTTATATTAAGAAACAAAGACTAGTTCAAACTCTCTTATATTTGCCTCAATCATCCCCATAAATTATCCAAACCATAAATAAATAGTGTCGTCTCCAACTATAGCAGAGGAAACTCAACACTCTCACTAACTCTATATACTTAGACAACATTGGAGCATTTACATCATTTCTAAACTGTAACAACCCGTTTTTCAGAGCCGAGGGTATATTTTTTTTTTTTGAAAGAGATTAAAAAGGAATTAAAATAAAACAAAGAATTAAATCAGGAAAAAGCCTTTGGATAAATAATTGAGTCATTATAATTACAAACAGCGGAAGAGTTTCTCCAATTATAAATCCAAAACATTTACACAAACAACAAATGGTACATGGAACCCATTCAACGGCCTTGTATTAACACCTCCTATACATCATCCTATTGAATTCCTGACCAATGAAAGCTATACACCCTGATACACGCGCCCCGTGAGACATCCTCCTAATGTAACTGCAATCACGCGTTCCCATCTCCATTCCCGTCCGTAGGGTACGAACCGGTAGGATCGTCCTGACTCTCATCTGAGGGCAAGCCCAGATTTCCACAATAAATTGTAAACCTCACCAACCGAAATAAACAGATAACACATAACATTTAAGTTTTAAATGCACAAAATAACCTTTCAACTAAGCATGCACCTTAAAAGGATTTTCCATATGCTAAAGTTCATATAATGCTTGTCAATTAACAATGAACTCAAAATGAAGTTCTCAAACCATCAAGTAATACATAACTGACCAAGGCATTGATAAATCAATTGAGAAATCATTATCTAACTCAAAATAAGGACTTTTGCTGAGCCAATCGATTGCAAATCGATTTGGTCAGTTCTGCTGAGTTTTGCATGACCAAAATCGATTTCTAAGTCGATTTCGTCAGTTCTGATGAGACCTGTGTTGCCAAATCGATTTTTGGCAGTTTTGTTGAGTTCCTGTCTCTCTGCCAATCGATTTCCAAATCGATTTCTTAAAAGATTTTGAAAGACATATACTACAATCGATTGGCAAATCGATTAGGTTAAAATAGTGAACTTCCTGCAACTCATCCAATCGATTGGGAAATCCGATTTCCCTGATTGTCTTTTTCCAAAAATTCATGCATTTACTCAAGTCATTCCTAATCAAGTTCACACCCTAACACTTAGCAATCCTACACGATTACCACGGCAATTGGGATCTCGATAACCATCATACTTACACACAACAATCAACACATAACACTTAGCATTCAACGCACTTACCACGAAAATTGGATCTCAGATAACCATCATACTTACACACAACAATCACACATAACACTTAGCATTTTCAACGCAATTACCACAACGACTCAAATTTAAATCACTTAATAATAAAACAAAATCAACCACGACTAGCGTGCCAAGCACCCTAATGCAATGCGTATATGCCAAAATGCATGGACTCGGAATTCCAAACCAAAACCCTCCTCGAAGGGCCGAAATCATAATCGTACCGCCTATCGCAGGCCAAAGTACCTGATTACCAAGGTGCACCTTCACGGGTCTGCACGATTTACTAAAAGCGTAAACCATAAACGTACTGCCTATCACGAATGGCCGTTATCATTTACCGAGGTGCCACCTATCACGGTCTGCACGGCTTACTAAAGATAACGTAAATTGTAAATGTACCGCCTATCACAGGCCAAAGTACTATTTACCAAGGTGCCACCTATCACGGGTCTGCACAATTTACAAAAAGCGAAAACCATAAACGATTTACTCAAACATACTCTCACATTCAAACTCATTATTCACAACAAACACGCCAATTAACACAACATCAAGTATGGAACACGCCAAATTACAACGAACACAATCAACACAACATAACACCCAGATACCTCAAAATATCGTTTACTCATAATTAATACACAAAAGACTTTCAAATTCATTTACCACGAACATTCATCAATATAAACAAACCTAACTCTAAGGTTTACCCATAACGCATTAGTTTCGTTTTTCCCCAAATCGATACCTTAAAACCTAACAAATTCCTTCCCACACAACCACAGATAAGTCCCTAATGCAACTAGAAGTTTGGAAGGAGCCCTTACCTCAACGTTAGCTTTAACGTGCGTTCCGGTACCGCGAGTAAATTTCGGTAAAATCTCCGCTCGCAACTTCGCCTCCAAATAGGTTCCTTACTAGCACCGTGGCGTGTTTAGTTTTCTCGATTCATTCTGACTCTGGACGTAATGAAGCTTGGATGTGAGAAACGGAGGGTTTGTGTTTGGATCTTAAAACCGTTTTTCTTCGTGATCAGAATCAAGAGGAAGACTGGAGTTGCGAAAACTCTTTCACTCTCTAACTCTTCGCCAATTCCTTCACTTCTTTTGAAGATCCTAAACGCTCGAAAACGAAAGAGGTAGTAAAAGAGAAATTGTGGTAAGACCCAATTAAGAAGACATCCAATTTTCAACCTATCAAATAAAGATATCAAAATCTTTCTTCTAGCTATCAAATTTTCCTTCTTCTTTTATACTATCGTTCCTTTCCTTCTTCTAATTATTTCAGGTCCAACCAAGTGTATAAAACCATATTTAAGTTTAAAATACCGTAAAATCAAGATATGTGATAAACATACTTGTTCATTATAATTGACATAATCTCCGTAAGGTTCATCGCAGTAAAATTCTATTATTCATCGACGATAAATTAATTGGCAACCAATATCTTTTTGATTATAAACTCCTAAATATATTAATTTGGCTTAAAAGCCTCCGACGTAAATCCAAATGTCTATTTATACATAATGGTAATTTAAAATATATGGTCTTACACTAATTCATAGAACTAGCCCTAGTCATGCATCATCATAAACAATGCAAAATAATAACAATTCTGAAAATTCCAACAATGTCCCTAATGCTAAAAAATTGAAGGGAAAATGTGAAAACCCTATCAAATAAGATCCAAAATAATATAAAAATACCACCAAAAATTTCTAAATATCAAATAAAGGCAACGCAAATTTTTTTGGAATTTTTGGAGAATATGAAAAAAATCAAAAAAGGGTCTGAAAATTCAAAGAATTTCTGATTTTCTGGTGAAATTTGGGAGCAATCTGAGATAGTCGCTTGAAAACGGGGTTAATATTGTTATCAGAAAGTCCCTGGCAACAACGTCAATTTGATCCGCTGTCGCACACAGGTGAAATACAGTTGATAAAATGTAAATAGAGGTAATAACTCGAATCGTTTCGCAAGGACTTCTGACATAATAATAATAACCGAATTGAAAATTGAAATTAAAAAGGGGTTTTTTAAGATTTTTGATTTAACAGATGAGCAAAATGATTAATCCACTTATTCGAGTTTCAGACCTATCACAGATTCTACCAATGAGTTTAATTTCTAATTTGTGATTCGATTCTTATTTAACTGTAAAATTGATCAAACAAGCATAATCAATCCTATGTGAATTTGGTTTCTTCGATTGGATTAAGCATCACAATCATCAAAATATTACAATTAACAATCAAGCATCGTAAAATTATAATTCAATTAAATTAGAAACCGAAACCAAATTTTGTCAAACAAATTTAATAAATCCTATTGAAATTTAATTTAAGCAATCAAAATATCAATATAATCAAAAACAAGAATAGAATCATGAATCGAAATTGACAGTGTAACTTGAATCTCAAGGTGTTGATGAAACTCTGAACTCGTTGATTAATCTTATAAAATTAGCCTTCCATGAAATTAAAATAAAAATTGTTTATTTCTTGTAGCAATTTGAATCCTAATTTTTCCCTTTTCAGAAAAGAAACAAAACTGCCAATATATGGTACTTGATATTGGGCTTTAGGGTTTAAAAACAAGTGACCCGCTAATTAAAATTATTACAAAAGTCCAGATTACGAAATCAGCAATTTAGGCCCAGTAAAGTTCGGAATTGGTCTTTTCTTCCAACACAAGTTGTAGCTCGGAGTTTTAGCTTTCCAACGCGTGCTCATATGCGCCAATACGATATTCAGAGCTCAAGTTATGGCCTATAGAGCGAGAGAAAGTGAAAATACAAATAATAAAATTAAAATGCGAATAATAAAATTATAATTCAAATTCGACCCAAATTTGGAAACAAGCTAAAAATATTAATCTAAGCTATAAAGAGCTTTTAAAATACCAAACTAAAAAGCTAGAAACATGTGCCCAAATGCTATGATCAGTCATCAAAAAGACCACCTTACTTTGATGTCTCATATTACTATTTCTGGAAAAGAAAAATGCAACTGTTTTTAAAATCATAAGACACAGGTATGTAAAACATCATTACAGATGGAGATTTCATACCAAGAGTTGACCAAAATGATTCAACATCTACTGAAAAGAGAGAAGCAAATTGAATAGTAGAAGAAAAATCTAAGGTATTTCTAAACTCACAAGCTCAGTTATTTTATCATGTGCTTTAAGCAGGGAAGAAAGTGAAAGAGTAGATGAACGAGACACTGCTAAAAAGGTATGAGACACATTACAAACTCATTACGAAGGAACAAGTCATGTGAAAGAAACAAGGATCGATATAAGCATAAGAAAGTTTAAACTATTTGAAATGAATGAAGGAGAAACTATTGATGATATGTACTCAAGGTTTACAACCATTGTAAATAAAATGCGATCCTTAGGCAAGGCATACTCAATACAAGTCAGAGTAACAAAAATCATGAGATGCCTCCCAATCATATGGAGACCAATGGTAATAGCCATAAGTCAGGCCAAAAACCTTGAAGTACTTAGATTAGAGGAATTAGTTGGAACCTTACGAGCACATGAAGTGTTGACGCAGGAAGACAATCCAACGAAGAAAGGCAAAGCAATAGCCTTAAAAGCTTCTCTTGAAAATATGTCATTACAACCAAAAGAAGAATTAGAAGAAATCGAACAGGAAGATGCTGATGAAGAAATAGTTCTTCTTACAAGGAAAATCCAATGGATGATGAGGAGAAATGATCATATCATAAAGGGATTTCCAAATAAAAAAGAAAATTTCTAAGCCGAGGTACATAAAAGTCAAATCACGTGTGTTGGATGTAATAAGCAAGGACATAACAAAAATAAATGTCCCTTGAACAAAAAAGAACCAAAGAAATGTCCTTGCAAGAAAAAGTTAATGATGGTGACCTGGGATGAATGTGATGAATTAGAAATAGAAGAACCTAAATAACCCAACTTATGTTTGATGACAAACTTTGATGATAACGAGGTAATAAATTATGAACCATGTCCCTTATGTGAATAAATTGAAAAAGATTTTGACAACTTACTTAATGATTCAAATCTGTTTGTTAAAAAATGTAGCTCTTTAAAAGATCAAGTTTTCAAAGAAAAAAGAGACGAAAAATAAAAGGTTTAGGTTATGATTGATGAACTGAAAAGCATCATTGAGAACATGTAGGAATCTCAGTTTAAGAAAACCGATGAAACTGAAAACCAATAATGTTCTACGATTGAAAAATGACTTAAGAAACTTTATGAAATCTAGTGAAACATTTCAAAAAATTATGGGATCCCAACTAGGGATATTTGACAAAGCTGGACTTGGCCTTGATAAAACTCGAAAATAAAAAATGTATGAAAACTTTTTTGTTCCTGAATGAAAGGATGACAAGTGCCAAACAAGATGTTCATATTGTAAAAAAAATTGGACATCTAGAATATACATGTTGTTTCCAAAAAAAGGGATGAAAAATTTAAAGCAAAAGGGTCACTTAAATCCCAAGAGCGTTCTACAAACAAACCATAACATTCTTCTCCAAATTTCAAAAAGGGATAATGTTCTTGACATAGACCAGAACATTCTTCAGTAACAAAATGCTATTTCTGCTTAAAAATTGGACATGATGAATCAAAATGTTATTTTAAAAAATCAAGTATAAAAGGAAAAACTAACCCTCAAGGACCCCAAACCAAATGGATACCTGAAAATTATGTAACATCTAATACATGTTGGTTCTCGAAATATTGGACAGTGGTTGTTCAATTCAAGACATATGACATGAGATAAACAAAGTTTTATGTCTTTCATAAAAAAGGAAGGAGAGTCAGTAACATTTAGGAACAATTCACAATTGGTCAACACAGTATAAATTATGAAATGCATGTTTAGGATTTTTTTAAGACAACACAATGTAACCAGAGGCACATTCAGGCATGTTTAAGGTTCTAAGACAAGGCAACACTAGAAGGGTCAGGTTGCAAATTAAGACACATAGTTTGAACATGTCACATTGCAACATATTTTTAACATGTATTTTCTAATACATTCTTTTTATCGGATAAAATTCACATCGGTTCCATATGAATTTTGTGTTATTTTTGACTAATACAATACATTTGAAAGTATTCTTTAAATAGTGTGTTGTTAGCATTATTCAAAATTTAATGGCTGAAAACACATTCTCTAACTCTCGTAATAATTTCATTCTCACTAATTAGTTAATATTGAACCGTTGTATTGAAATTATAATTTATAAGTCATATTTACTCTATTTTTTATGATTGAACTGTTCAATCGTCATAATTAAATTTCTTTAGTCGTAGTTAATCTAATTAGTTAAGATTGAACCGTTTAATCGTCAAAATTTGAATTTATAAGTCATATTTAGTCTAATTTGTAAAGGTTAATCATTAGATTATTGTAATTAAAATTTTGAAGTCATAATCAGGTTAATTAATTAAGATTGAACACATGGATCGTCGAATTAGAATTTCTAAGTCACAGTCAATCTACTTTGTTAACATTGAACTATTGGATAATCGAAATGAGAAATTATCAGTCGTATTTGGTCTAATTTCAGTTATCCAACGGTTAAATTTCAACTAATTGATTATGACATAAAATTAAATTTTGATTATTTAACAGTTCAATCATTACTATGTAGACTAAATGTGATTTAAATTTTCTAATTTTGATGATCTAACGGTTCGATCTAAAAATAATAGACTATGACTTAGAAATTTTAATTTCGATAATACAATAGATCAATGTTAACTAATTAGTTAAACTATGACTCTCAAATTCTAATTTCAATGTTAACTAATTAGACTAACTAAGACTCTAATGACAGAACTGGTAAAATTGCTGAATTGGAGTTGGTTGGTTTAGAAAAATCATCCGATCTAATGAAAAATCTTTTAAACATGTTTGTTTTCCCTTCATTTTCATCCAAAATATGCCTTTTACATTTATGTAGTTCAACATTTTTCGTCGTTCTTCATAAAAACTTTGAATAAGGTAGAAACAAGATTCCCCAATTAATGGCACATTTTTATTCAAAATAGTATTGTTTTGTTATTATATTGTTTCTGTTACAATGTTACTCCTATTTTTAAGTACAAAAAAGACAAAATTTAGTGAAGGAAAAATGATACAATATTTTTTTTTTGTGAATTAAATGGTGCATTTATTTTTCTCCTTCAACCATACAAATATCTCTAAGACGGCGAAGACCAAACTTTGGTATTGGTTGCTCTAAGATTCTATTTGAGAGTTATTATTTAAAAAATATCAACAAGATTGTCACACAAACAAATTTGTTGAATACTTATCTCACACATCTTCTAGATATCATGAATGAAAAAGAATTTTATAAAAATATGTTTTATTCAATCTCCTTTAATGCAGTATTCTTTAAAATAATTGCATGTGATATTATTCAATAGAAGCTTTTCAATATTCTTTTCTATAAGAAAAGTCACAAATTTCATGTATTTGTTATGGAGTCAGTTTCGCAAAATCATCAGAGCTAATTATAAATCTTTTTAAAACTATTTGTTTTTCCTTCATTTTCATTTAAAATATGCTTTTTACGTTTATGTAGTTGAACTTTTCTTTTATCTTTCCTAAAAACTTTGAATCGGGTAGAAACACAATTCCGTAATTATAGGCATATATTTAGGAAAAATATGCCTTTTACATTTATGTAGTTCAACATATCGTATTTTTATGTCATTATATTTTTTCTGTTGCAATGTTACCCCTATTTATAAGCACAAAAATATAGTGATGGATAAATGATACGATATCTTTTTGTGAATTATATGATGCATTTATTTCTCCTCTCAACTATACAAATATATCTACGACGATAAATGTCAAACTTTGATATCGGTTTCTCAAAGATTCTATTTGGGAGTGACTATGTGAAAATTTCTACAAGATTATCATATGAACGAATTGGTTGAATACTTATCTTATAGCTCTTCTGGAAATCGTGTGTGAAAAATAATTTTTATAGAAATATTTTTTGTTCAATCTCCTTTAATATAGTATTCTTTAAAACAATTGCAACCAAAATATTTTCTAGAAGAAAAGCCACAAATCTCTTGTATTTGTTGAATCACAGATTTCAACCAAAATACATTATTGATGTATCTTGTGTAATGCTAAAACTTCAACCTCATTTGAAGATATTGTTGTTACGGTTGGTTTCCAATATATCCCTGAAATTGTTGCACTTCATCATGTAAGCAAATAGCTTAATTTTTTATTTTTATTTTTTTTTTTATCATTACTAGTATGAGAATTATACAAATACCATGTATCTCTAATATAAGAAAGTATACTTTTTGTTGTATATTTAAAAATATCACATGGCTAATAGATTAACAACAAATAATTAGCAAAATACATTATTATTTGATTGCACTAATGTATGATATTTCAGTACCAAGTAGAAATCATCATTTTCTCAATCTTTAAAAAGACATTTGTCCACCATTGACGACCTTACAATATTCAAAGTGCACAACGAGTTTGATTTGTTCATATATAACAATTTTAGAGCATTTGATATATAAGCTTCATAGTTTACAAAAATATTCTTCAAATGATCATTTTGTAATCTCAAACAAATATTTTCTTCAAAATACTTGACAAATGATGGCTTTCCATACCCTCATCTAGCAAATATTTCACAAGAATATTACACAATGTCCATCTAGATTGTTTTAGCACATAAAAATACTTACTCATTTTGATTAAGTTAACTCTTCAATAGTTTGTATTGTATGTTCCATATAAATTAAATCTTTCAGGGAGTTTCTTATAATCATCACTATAAAGTGAGTCATATAAATAAGTTGTAACACATCTTTCATATAAATTGAGGCATTGATCGCTACTAACTTTATTCAAGTATGAAAAGGTTCTTGAATTCACTTCAGGTGAATATGTATTTATTCATTCTCATGTTCATATCGCGTGAAAATTCAATCGTAGCTTATTAGCTTGCCATCTTCAGATGTGTGAAATACAAGTCCAAATGCTTTTTGCTTAATGGAGCGAGCTTAATTTAACTTCAATTGCTTCTTATATTTTCAAAGCATTTATTTTTATATAATTAATATGTAATAGACTTTAGTTCATGATCCTCATTATCATTGATCATATATAGCAGTATATTATATGCAAAAAGATCATCAATGTTAACTTTATGCCGGTTCCATTATATTCCATTTGTGACATAATTTATTGATATATGTTTTTTTTACAAGTTTCAGATACCTGATCAATTCTTTTGGAAATAAAAATCAATTATGTCAAACTACTATTTTGGAATTTTTATATCATCACTTGGGCCACTTTTATTTTTTCTTCTTTTTTTCTTTCTGATAGCTTCTTTTCTTGTTTGAGGATTTTTTGTCTTTGGAACCGATTGGTCTTCCACACTTTAGACGCGATTGAGACTTATTTGCAATATTAAATTGTCAAACATGGACATCTATTTTGATAGAAGCATTTGCAACTGATATTAGTATTGTTTAACTTTACAAATGAATTATGTTTTGAACTTCTGGTTCACATTGCTTTATATGAGGATCAATATAAGATGATAATTTGTTTCAAATAAATCATTTGAACTTCTGGTTCACATTTTTTAACTACTTATTTTCTCCCCTTGATGTTTGAAAATTAATTCATCAACTGATAATCAGCCTAAGGGACTATAAACAAGTATCGAATTATTTTCTCATAATACTTTATAATCGATGGATATTCATATGGAATATATTTTTTTCAATAGTCTTTTAAGATTCATCTTAGTGTATTATATTGAAGCAATTAAAATATACACAACACATCCAAAAATTCATTTAGATGAACAATATTAGGATTTAAACCTAAAATTTAACGGGATGGCATACATATAGTAATTTGTTGGGTTGATGTGAATCAATATCTCAACATACATGATTGCATATTCTCATAGTAGAATTTAGAAGTTACGATATGAGGTGTCATGGGCTCCACTATTAATAAATTTAAAACTATGATGATATGCAATACCTAAAAAATTTATCTATACATTTGTTATTGTAGACTATGCGTATAAAATTTAATTTAATTTAAAATCATTTGATATATCTTTAAAATAATTCAAAGTTAATTTCTTATACTGAACTTTCATTAAATGAAATAATTTTGATACATCTCATTGATATAACAAATGATTTCATAATGTGGTAGTATATTTCAATTCTTCAGTGTATTTTGTAATATGAATATGCATTTGAAAATTATCTTAGGTGTCGTAATATGAAGTATGTCACCATGGCATCAATTGATCATAACCCATTATATATATATATATATATATATATATATATATATATATAATATATATATATATATAATATATATCATTTGGCTTTGACTCATTTAAAGTAAAAAATTCACTTGTAAAGTGAGTATATAAACCATTACGGTCAAATCAATAGTTAGTATTATATGGACATGCATGACCAAATTCATATAATGTAATTAAGTATAGGGTAGAAGTCCTTAAGTCATAACAAATTATGAAATTTTTTCTTACTATTTAGTACCAAATCCGTATTCTTAAGTCATAACAAATAAAAATCTGCATATATATTATTTAAAGAAGAAATAATGCTAACCACAGACACTCTGAAAGAATATACAAATGTATTTCTATATAAAATACATTTCGCCTATAGAGCGTAAACAAACATAAGTGATCCCTACTAGACCAAACATAATCATAAAATAAAGAGAATAATATAGCAATTACGGTATTTGCTACAACATAGCTTCTATAGTAAACATCCCAATTATCATCATAGCACTCAATGTTCACATTCCAAGCATATGGCTTCATATTCCCGGTTTCTTCTTTAATCTTTAATGTTTAACATGTCGATAATTCGATCAAAAGGAAACAAGATAAGGAGTAAGAACACTATGAAAATAAAGAAGAGCAAAGCTATATATTTTTTATAGTGAAAAATGCCAATTGAACCCATAAATTGGTAATACACATGATGTAAGTTTCGTCCACTAACTTCTTTGCTTGCAAATAATAGAATAATGTTGTTTTTGCCTGAACAAAGAATTAAGTGTTGTATCTACTTAATTAGCAAACGTTCATACATATATTAGTGGAAACTAGAAATTATATATATTTCATATCCAATGATAGGTTTAATTACCAATTTTAATTTTGTGTGCAGCAATGGAAACCGTTGAAATATATTTCTCTACAATAAATTTTGTGAAAACTATAAATACACCGTGGGGAGATAACTTATTAAATGTATGTTAAGTCACAATATATATAGTGTTGAAAATGAAATATTCATTCGACTATTTCAAAATATGGAGATATATACATAGAAAATATTAATTCTGATTTTAGAAATATTGTGATGTCTTTAATGTTTTTAGTATATAATGATATAATTTTGTTGATGTATTAATGTATCTTTTTATTTCTAAAAATCTAGTGACCGGTAGAAGACAACTCACATACTTATGTTTGTGGTGCAAGTTCATATCCTCAATCGTACCTCTCTGCGTGTGTATCACTTTTGTCACTATATATACTCATTAGCTCAAAAAATAGTATGGTAGTAAAATTCACACATATTGAAAATAAAATAAAAATTTTATTTACAACTTAACATGCATTGTGTAACAGTTTATTATTTGAATTACACCTACAAGTATTTTTTTTTTCATAGAAAATATCATCTCAACTAAATTTGATATATACTTCCTCCGTCCCAAAATAATTTTTATATTTGTAAAATATAATTGTCCAAAATAATTGTCATTTTTTATTTTTCATTGCAATTTTAATTGCATTTATTGTAATGGGAAAACATAAGCGTTAAAGATAAATTAATAAAATCATCATTCTCTTCTTTTTATTTATCATCTTTTTCAATTTATATAAAATTGTCAAATGCGATAAATAATATGGGACATAAGGACATCGAGTAATGTAAACCATCACAAATAAGTTCAAAAAGTTTATTCAAAAAATAAATCCACCGCACTGCAAATGCAGGTTCATGGTAAAAAATTTATTCAATCACTAATTTATTTAGCTGCTTCTCATAAAATAAATCAACCAAAAATCAATCTACTTCACCTAATCCTAAATATGTTTCTCCAAAATCTTCTAGAAATCCGCCGCACCGCAAATGCATGTTCGTGGTAAAAATAAATTTGCCAAAATTCAAATACTGGATCGTGAAAAATCAGTTGTTGCTCCTAAAATAAGTCATCCACGCCTTTCTCGATTTGGGTCGTATCTTGACATACAAACAAAAATGAATATGGAGAGCAATGATGTACATATCATACACATGGAGAAAAGTATTTTCGGAGATGAGTGCTACTGTCATCAGCATATACATTAGGTAATGTAAAATATTTTATTTAAGATAAGAATTACTTTTAATTGCATAACTGCTACATTTATTGGTAATTAATCTAATTTTATATTTTCATTGAAGGTATTTGTATGAAAAGTTAGTGTGCATGTGCTAATTGACAGATAAATATTCATTCTTATCTCCCTATAAGCTATCTATTTTTAAACTTGATCCAGTTAACGTAAAAAAATATGTCTTTGATATACTTTTGGAAAATAAAGAGAAGTATAAGATGTTTCTTGCGCCATATAATTCAGGGTAATTAGATATTCTTTATCTATATCTTTTTTAATTTATGATACTTTATCAGTTGTGTAAACAAATTTGCCAACTAAATTTTTGTTGTTGTAGGCAACATTTGGTGTTGTTTTCCATCAATGCTACTTCTGAAATTATATACTATTTAGATCCACTGCACGATGATTATAACAATCACTCAGATATAAAGAGTATCTTCGATACGTAAGTAATATTTATTTATTTCTTACATATATAAATAATGTGTTTGATAATTGAATAATAATAACATTTATTTGATAGTGCTTTATAAGTTTTCCGTGCTCAAAGGGGTGCTACATTGTCGAAGCATAAGTCAAATAATATCACATGGATTCCAATAAAGATTTGAAAATTTTGTTATAGAACTTAGTTATATGCTTTAAAATTTTATTAACAATCAATGCATAAATATTTATTGGCGTACATTTTTATTTTTATAGTGCCTTCACCAAACTAACCAATATAGATTGTGAATACTAATATATTACGATTCTTGAAGGAGATTGTTGATATGAATCAAAAAATAATTCTAGAAACGGTACGTTATTTGTAACACCACCGATTTTCAAAGCGAGGGTTATTGTATTTTTTTTAAGAAATAAAATAAAATAGAGGAATAAATAAGGTAATAACTTTGGATAAATAATCGAGTCATTATTAATTTATATGCAGCGGAAAAATTTCTCAAAATATGAATCCAAAATATTTACACATCAAAAATGGTACATGTAACCACCGAAAATAACATGTCAAGCTGACAATATTAGTAAATGTACAGTTTTCCAGTTCAAAATAACGTAATCCAAAAAAAAACATAAGTTCCCTCTATGTCATCCTAATCTGATCATTCTTCAAAAAAAAACTATAGCTATACACCCTGAGTGATCTCCACGCTCCCCGTGAGATCCTCCTAACATAGCTCCAATCAAGCATTCCCATCTACATTCCCGTCCGTAGGGTACGAACCGGTAGGATCGTCCTGGCTCTCATCTGAGGGCAAAGCCTAGATTTCCACAATAGTTGTAAAGGGTCACCAACCGAAATTAACAATTAACACATAACATTTAAGTTTTTAAATGCACAAAATGACCTTTCAACTTAGCATGCACCTTAAAAGGGTTTTCCATATGCTAAAAGTTCATATCACACATGCCAAATAACAATGAAAACAAAATAAGGTTCTCAATCCATCAAGTAATACATAACTAACCAAGACATTGATAAATCAATGAGCAATCTGTTATCTAACTCAAAATAAGAATTCCTACTAAGCCAATCGATTTCCAAATCGATTTCCTGAAGGAATTTTGTGAAATTTGAACCCCGAATTTAGTGTGTATCATCCTGAGTGAATGATTGAGCCCCGATATTAATGCCAATCGATTTCCAAATCGATTTTGTCAGTTTTGCTGAGTTCCTGTCTTTCTGCCAATCGATTTCCAAATCGATTTCTTAAAAGGTTTTGAAAAACATATTTATACAATCGATTGTATCGATTATGTCAAATTTGGAAAGTCCCTATAACTCATCCAATCGATTGGGAAATCGATTTCCCTGCATATTCTTCCAAAAATACATAAACTAACTCAATCACATTCATACACAATTCCACATCTTAACACTTAGCAATTCCCACACGGTCACCACGACAAATTGAGTTTCGAAATAGTTTTACAACCCATCACTCTTACACACAATAATCAATTCATAACACTTAGCAATTTCAACACAATTACCACGACAACTCAAATTCAAAACACTCAATCATAAACTTGAATCAAACACGACTCGCGTGCCAAGCACCCTAATGCGATGCGTATATGCCAAAATGCATGGACTCGGAATTCCAAACCAAAACCCTCCTCGAAGGGCCGTAAATCATAATTGTACCGCCTATTGCAGGCCAAAGTACCAATTACCGAGGTGCCACCTATCACGGGTCAGCACGATTTACTAAAAAGCGTAAATCATAAACGTACCACCTATCACGGGTCAGTACTGTTTACCGAGGTGCCAACTATCACGGGTCAGCATGATTTACTAAAAGGAAAAGCGTAAATCGTAAACATACCGCCTATCACAGGCCAAAGTACTATTTACCGAGGTGCCACCTATCACGGGTCAGCACAATTTACCAAAACGTAAATTGTAAACGTACCGCCTATTACATGCCAAAGTACTATTTACCGAGGTGCCACCTATCACGGGTCAGCACAATTTACCAAAACGTAAATCGTAAACGTACCACCTATCACAGGTCAGTACTGTTTACCGAGGATCCACCTATCACGGGTCAGCACGATTTACCAAAATGAAATGCATGAGCATACACAGATTTCCCATTTTTAATACTCATTTAACTTAAACGATTTTCACCACAAACATTAAGCAAACAGAAATATTAAGGGATTCCCCATTCTTAATACACTTTTAACCTAAATCATTTTCCAAAACAACATTAAGTAAACAAGACATTAAGAGATTCCCCATTCTTAATACTCATTTAACTTAAACGATTTTCCAAAACAACATTAAGTAAACCGAGATATTAAAAATCCCCATTTTTAATACTCGTTTAACTCTAATGGTTTCACGCCAACATTAAGTAAACGTAGACATTAAGAGATTCCCCATTCTTTATACTCGTTTAACTCTAATGGTTTTCAATTTCCACACAAAACAACTCAAACCTATTATCAGATCCAATCCACAACTCATACCCAAAACACATCAATTCATTTCTCCACAGAATCCAACCATACACACAACAAATTTCATCAGTATTAATTAAGAACACGTCAAATACGACGAACACAAATCAACACAATCCACCACTCAAAGACAACAAGTTTCATTTACTCAAAATCATACATAATGAGTTTAAATTCATTTCACACGAAACATTCATCAATATAACCAAAACCTAACTCTAAGATTTTACCATAAAGCCTTAGATTCATTTTCCCCCAAATCAACACTTCAACCCTAACAAATTCCTTTTCCACACAATCACAGATAAGTCCCTAAATGCAAACTAGAAGTTTGGAAGGAGCCCTTACCGTCACGTTAGCTTTCACGTTCGATTACGGTACCGCGAGTAAATCCGGTAAAAATCTCCGCATGCAACATCGCCTCCAAGTTGGTTCCCTAGCACCGTAGCATGGTAGTGAGCAACTTTCCCTTCTATCTCTTCGCGAAATGAAGCTTAGATCTAGATGAAACAGGGAGGTTTGTGTTTTACGGTTTTGAAATCCCTAACACCGTTTTTCTTCGTTTTTGAATCAAACAAGAAGAGTGAAGTTGAGCAATCCTTGTCCTATCGCCCACCCAGCCTTGGGTTTCAATTCTTGAACTTAAAGGGAGCAAGGAAAACGAAAATGGAAGAAGGAAAATGGTGGTTCGCGAGGCAGAGGAAGAAGATGGAAAAATTTCTTTTCTCTCCTTTGTTTTTTCTTTCCCTTGTTTTTTCCTTCTTTCCTTTTCTTTCTTTCCTTTTTTATATCCTTTTCTTTCCTTTTCCTTCCTTCAAATTTCCTTTCTTTCTATTTTTCCTTTTCTTTTTCCTCCAAACAACCATATATATATAAAGATATTTATATATATTTTAATTACTTTCAACAAATATCTCAAAATATCTAGATATTTATTAAAATTACCATTTCACCCGTAACGCATTAAATTCTTCGTAAAAGATTCACCACATCTAATTTAATTTATTCATCGATGAGTAATTCTAATCGGCATCAAAATATCTTTTTGATCATATAAACTCCAAAATATTAATAACTTTGGCTAAAAAGCCTCCGAGCCAATATCCAAAATACACAAAAATACATAAAGTATACTTTAAAATTATGGGTCTTACATTATTTTCATTATGTGTTTGATTTATATATATATATATACATATATTATTCTCACTTATTATATATTCAAATATTATATCACATAGTACTTTGACAACTCCAATTCAACATACTCTGAAAGTGATCTAACTGAAATAAAAGAAGACTAATGTTAGTATGTGATCAAACTGAAAGTTATATAATTTTGTTAATAGGTGAGTTTCACATTGTAAAACTATTATTGTATATTTTTGTGTGAAGTATCATTATTCTAATTAGTTTATTTTATTTTTTGTTATAGTAGAGTAAAGTAAGAAATTGTTGGAAAATTGACATGCTGAAAATTGCTACCGGCATGATATTGTTGTTGTGAATATGTAATTGATATTGTGAATATGTTGCTACTAATGTTGATAACAGTACTAATGTAATTGAACTTGTTATTGTGAATACATATTGTGAATATGTTTGAATTAAAAAATTGCAATTGTGTCAATATGTACTTGTTGAATAAGATTTTGGAAAATAATTGAAATCTCATTTAAAGACAGCATTTTTTAAAAAAGATGTCATTAAAGATTTGTTTATACAAACCAACATTTTAAAATGTACCTATTACAACGCTTTTTAAAATGTACCTATTACAGCGCTTTTTTGAAAAAAACGATGTAAAACTAGTATAAGAATGCACCTATTACAACGCTTCTTTAAGAAAGCGTTGTAAAACTAGTCTATGAGAAGCATTTTACATTGCTTATTAGAATAGATTTATAGCGTTTTTAAAATGTACCTATTGTAGCGTTTTTTTTTTTTGAAAATCGCTGTAAAACTAGTATTAGGATGCACCTATTAAAATGTTTTTATTTTATTTAAGAAAAGCGTGTAAAACTAGTATAAAAAATGCACTATATATGAACCTATGACAACACTTTTTTAGGAAAAGCGCTGTAAAACTAGTATAAGAAATCGCGCTATATATGCACCTATTACAATGCATTTCTAAGAAAAGCGCTGTAAAACTAGTCTAAGAGAAAAGCGTTGAACGCTATATATTTATACCTATTACATCGTTTTTTATTTTAAATAGCATTGTTGTATCTTTTAACAACACTAGATAGTACATCGCTTAAAAACGCTGTAAGAGCTTAAAAAAATGTTGTAAAAGGTTATTTTGGATTAGTGTATGAAATACATTTATAAATGGAGATAGTTCTAACTTATAAGTTAGTTTTTTAATTTTGAGTTAGTCATAATCCATATTTTAAAATAGTACAAATATCCATTAATAGTATACATTCATTGAGTTAGTTTGGTCTATGATAAAAATAAGTTAATTTCTACTTTATCAAAAAATAAATAAATCAGAAATACCATACTCTTTTACCTCAAGCTGCAACTAACCTTTTGTATGTTTCAATTTCATCCAATGCATAATTAACAACAATGTGTTAGCGTATTAAAAAATGCCACGTGAATTGAATTTAAAACAATGTGATCTTATTGTCAAAAACAAAAGATTTTTTTTTCTTTTCATAATAAAAATGAATTTATAAAATATAAGAGGTATTCTAATCCATATACAAGAATTTCAAGTTACCAAAGAGAGCAAACATTCTGATGGGGACAAAGAAGGAATTGATGACGTGTCTAGTGGGACACATAGTGCACCTAAGACATGGAGAGTGTATGTTAGAAAATCCAAGAAAGGTGAGCTGGCCCCATCACGTATATAGGGGAGAGAGGTTGGTAAGGAGGGGATAACAAAATTCTGTTAATTGTTAGTGGAGAGAAGATTCTCTCTTATTGACGTGAGCATAGCTCTCTGGAGTAAAAGGAAGGCTTGTTTCCTTTGCTCAATTTTCCTTTATCATCAATAAAATACACTATCATATGGTGATTAATCTCTTATTAATTCTTATTGCCACATTTATAATTGAGGACCTATCAATTTGGTCCGACCTGCCGGATACATTACAAGCTAGTGAGTGTATGAATTTTTTGGTGAATGCCCCCGAAGAAGAAGATGGAAAACAAGGTTCATGCATTGGAGAACCGAATGTCAACTCTGGAGGTTGCAATTGCTGAGATGCGAGCTCAGGCTGCTGCAGATCAAGAAAGGCTCATCTCGCTCATCACTCAAATCACTCCAAGCAAGGACATGGGTGATTCTGTAAAACAGAATGGTGATGGAGACTCGAATCACGCTAAAGACGAGCAAATCAAGAAGTTGATCCAGAAGATGCAAGGAGAAAAGCTTGACGAATTCCGTCAATCGGTGAATGTAACACCCCGTTTTTCAAAGCGAGGGTATATTTTTTTTTTTCAAAAGAATTTAAAATAAAGCAGAGAAATGAATAAAGAAATGCCTTTGGATAAATAATTGAGTATTATAATTTACAGGCAGCGGAAAAGTTACTCCTATTATAAATCCAAACCATTTACCCAACAACAAAATGTACATGTAACCCATCGAAAATAACATGTCAAGCTGACAATATTAGTATAGGTACAGTCTTCCATTTTAAAATAAATGCAAACAAAAGAAAGGCATCTGATCCCTCTATGCCAACCTAACTGATCATTTTACAACACAACTAAACACCCTGACTAATCTCCACGCGCCCCGTGAGATTCTCCTAAACGTAGCTGCAGTCAAGCGTTCCCATCTCCATTTCCGTCCGTAGGTAAGAACCGGTAGGATCGTCCTGACTCTCATCTGAGGGGCAAAGCCCAGATTTCCACAATAATTGTAAAGGTCACCAACCGAATAACAGTTAACACATAACATTTAAGTTTTGAATGCTAAAAATAACTTTACAACCAAGCATGCACCTTAGCAGGATTTTCAATATGCGAAAAGTTCATACAATACATTGCCAATGAAAATGAAGGTAAAATGCAGTTCTCGATCTCCTAATTAACACATAATAAAAACAAGACATGGATAGATTCATGAGCAAACAATCATACAACTAAAACTGAGGATTTTCACTGAGCCAATCGATTAGGCAATCGATTGGGGTGAAGGATTTTAATGAAAATAGAATCATGGGCTGAATCAATCGATTTGGCAATCGATTGACAGGATAACGGAGCCCCTGACTTAATACCAATCGATTTCCAAATCGATTTCCTGAAGGTTTTTAGTGAAATTTTGAACTCTGGCTTGATTCAATCGATTGGGCAATCGATTGACAGGATAGCTGAGCCCCTGACTTAATGGCCAATCGATTTCCAAATCGATTTGGTCGAATATGGATGAGTCCCTGACTTAGGCCCAATCGATTGGGCAATCGATTTCGTAAATGATTTTCGAAAAACTGATTACAAAATCGATTGGCTAATCGATTTTGTCCATTTGGCCAAGTCCCTGTTTACTATCCAATCGATGGGGAAATCGATTTACCTGTGTGTATTCTTTCAAAAATTCATAAACTAACTCAATCACATTCATACATAATCCCAATTCTTAACACTTACACTGATAACACAATTACTACGACATCATGGATTTCGAAATGGTATTGCAATCAAACATGTTATCACCAATTCCAAAACATAACACTTAGCATTTATAACACATTACTACACAACCAAAATGAACCAACAGTTCACAAATCAACAGGGTGTAGTCTCTCGCGGACAAACACAATTCCCTCAGGAACGTAAGTCGTAAACGTACTACCTATCACGGGTCCGTACCGTTTACCGAGGTGCCACCTATCCCGGGTCAGCACAACTTACCAAAACATACACGAGTAAACGAGACATTAAGAGATTCCACATTCTTAATTCTCATCTAACTTAAACCAGGGCGTAGTCTCTCACGGACAAACGCAATTCCCGCAGGAACGTAAGTCGTAAACGTACTACCTATCACGGGTCCATACTGTTTACCGAGGTGCCACCTATCCCGGGTCAGCACAACTTACCAAACACAATTCCCTCAGGAACGTAAGTCGTAAACGTACTACCTATCACGGGTCCGTACTGTTTACCGAGGTGCCACCCATCTCGGGTCAGCACAACTTACCAAACGTAAATCGTAAACGTACTGCCTATCACGGGCCCGTACCGTTTACCAAGGTGCCACCTACCCCGGGTCAGCACGATTTACCGAAACACACATAAATACACGAGACATTAAGAGATTCCCCATTCTTAATTCTCATTTAACTTAACGATTTTCAAGACAAACCTTCGGTAAATAAGTCATTAAGAGATTCCCCATTCTTAATACTCATTTACTGAAACGATTTTCAAAAAAACGAACATTAAGTAACCGAGACATTAAGAGGTTCCCCATTCTCAACGCCCAGTTATCTTAAACGATTTTCAAAACAAAATATTAAGTAACCGAGACATTAAGAGATTCCCCATTCTTAACGCCCAGTTAACTTAAACGGTTTTTCAAAACACAAATATTAAGTAACCGAGACATTAAGAGATTCCCCATTCTTAACGCCCAGTTAAACTTAAACGTTGTTTCAAAACAAAATATTAAGTAACCGAGACATTAAGAGATTCCCCATTCTTAACGCCCAGTTAACTTAAACGATTTTTTCTTTAAAACAAAATATTAAGTAACCGAGGCATTAAGAGGTTCCCCCTTCCTTAACGTCCAGTTAACTTAAACGGTTTTCAAAAACAAAAGTTAAGTAACCAAGACATTAAGAGATTCCCCATTCTTAACGCCCAGTTAACTTAAACGATTTTTCTTTTAACACAAAATATTAAGTAACCGAGACATTAAGAGGTTCCCCCTCCTTAACGTCTAGTTACACTTAAACGGTTTTCAAAAACAAAATGTTAAGTAACCGAGACATTAAGAGATTCCCCATTCTTAACGCCCAGTTAACTTAAACGATTTTTCTTTAAAACAAAATATTAAGTAACCGAGACATTAAGAGATTCCCCTCCTTAACGTCCAGTTAACTTAAACGGTTTTTCAAAACAAAATGTTAAGTAACCGAGACATTAAGAGATTCCCCATTCTTAACGCCCAGTTAACTTAAACGATTTTCTTTAAAACAAAATATGAAGTAACCGAGACATTAAGAGATTCCCCCTCCTTAACGTCCAGTTAACTTAAACGTTTTTCAAAACAAAATGTTAAGTAACCGAGACATTTAAGAGATTCCCCATTCTTAACGCCCAGTTAACTTAAACGATTTTTCACAAACAAACGCACATTAAGTAAACGAGACATTAAGAGATTCCCCATTCTTAATACTCATTTAACTTAATGGTTTTCAAATTCCACACAACACAAACTTAAACAAAATTCTCACATCAAAACATATCAATTCATTTATTCACAAATCCAACCATACACATATTCAAATTTCATCAATGTCAATTAAGAGCATGTTAAAAACAACGAACACAAATCAAAGCAACATAACACACAGATACATCAAATTTCATTTACTCATAATCACACACAATGACATTCAAATTCATTTACCACGAAACATTCATCAATATAAACAAAACCTAACTCTAAGGTTTTACCCATAACGCCCTAGGTTCGTTTTTCCCCAAATCGATACATTAAACCCTAACAAATTCCTTCCCACACAACCACAGATAAGTCCCTAATGCAAACTAAAAGTTTGGAAGGAGCCCTTACCTTCGCGTTAACTCTAACGTGCGTTTCCGGTACCGCGAGTAATTCCGGTAAAATCTTCGCTCGCAACGCCGCTTCCAAATTTAGTTCCCTAGCACCGTAGCGTGGTGGTGAGCAACTTTCCCTTCTATCTCTTCGAGAAATGAGGTTTGGATCTAGAAGAAACGGAGGGTTTGTGTTTGGATCTCAAAACCGTTTTCTTCGTTTTCGAATCAAAGAGGAAGAGTGGAGTGCGAAAACCTTGATCTAACACTACCCAACCTTGGGTCACTAGCTTTGAAGAAAAGGAAGCAACGAAAACGAAAAATGGAGAAGGATGGATTTTGGTTTCACGGTGGTCTGGGAAGGAGATGGAAAAATTTTCCTTTTCCTTCCTTTCTTTTCTTTCCTTTGTTTTTCCTTTCTTCCTTTTCCTTCCTTCTTATATATACTATTTCTTTTCCTTTCCTTCCTTCTAGTTTCCTTTCTTTTCCCTCCAAACAAACATCATAAAAATATATATAAATATGAACTTAACAAATATCATCAAAATCTAGATATTTATTAAATTACCGTTTCACCCGAAACGCAATTAAAATTTAACCGTAAAGTATTCACCGCAGTAAATTTCAATTTAATTATCGACGAGAAATTCTAATTGGCATCGAAATATCTATTTGATTATAAACTCCAAAATATTATTAACTTTGGCTTAAGAGCCTCCGAGCCAAAATCCAAAATACACCAAAAATACATAAATGGTACTTTAAAATTATGGGTCTTACAGTGAATAAGATTGAACTCCCAATGTTCACCAGTGATGACCCTGCCAGTTGGATTGCTCGAGCGGAGGTCTATTTTCGAGTGCAAGATACGAGTCCTAAGATCAAGGTTAGTTTGGCTCAACTCTGTATGGAAGGATCTACCATCCATTTTTTCAAAGAGCTTGTTGAAGATGAGATTGATCTGACCTGGGAAGTTTTCAAAGATGCGTTGTTGGAAAGGTACGGTGGTCTCAGTGATGGGAGCGAGTTTGAGCAACTCTCACCGTTGAAGCAGGAAGGCAGTGTGGAGGAATACATCAAGGAGTTCGAGAGGTTACTTGCAGAGGTAGGTCGTTTACCAGAAGCTCAATTTGTTGGGTATTTCATTCATGGCCTCCGTGATGGGATACGAGGAAGAGTTCATAGCCTCAAAGCGCTAGGTCCAGTCTCACGTGCGAAGCTGATGAATCTATCACGTGCTGTGGAAGCGGAGGTACAGGAAAAGGGGATTGGTTGGAATGGGCCTCGTGATTATAGGCCTAAAGGATTCGGGTCAGGTTTTACTTATAGATCTAACCCTAATTTTGGAACCGGGTCAAATCAACCGGGGCGAGCTCAAAACAGCGATTGGGTCGTAATCAAGGGATCCAACGACGGCGGAGAGAAAGGAGGAAACATGTCGAATCAGAAGTTTGCCAACCGTCAAGACTCACAACGATCTGTTCTCCGTGATCGTGGGATCCGTCATATCTCAGCCCACGAGATTGCAGAAAGACGGCAGAAAAACCTGTGTTTTAAATGTGGTGGCGCCTATCATCCTCGTCACCAATGCCCAGATCGTCAGCTTCGTGTAATGGTGATGGAGGAGGACGACGACGGCGAAATGCAAGTCCTCGCAGCTGATACAGAGGGGGAAGATGGAGAAGGAGTTGAACTCAGCATTATGAGTTTGGCTTAGATTGATAATTCAAGTCCCAGGGAGTTAGGGAATGTGCGCACCATCAAGTTAAAAGGTCGAGTGCAAGGAGTACCCTTGTTGGTGTTGGTAGACAGCGGTGCAACACATAATTTCATTTCGCACAAGTTGGTGAGGTCAATGGGATGGCCAGTGGAGGCACTACTCCTCTCAATGTCAAAAGGGATGGCTTTAAAGTGGTGGCACAGGAGTTGCAGGAAATTGGTGTGGATCTAGGGACATGACATCTACCATTGATGCTTGGTTATTCGATTTGGATGGAATTGACATTGTGCTCGGAATGTCTTGGTTAGCGTCCATTGGAGGCATGTGGGTCGATTAGGCACAAAAGGTGTTGCGTTTTCCCATTGATTCTCAATGGGTGGAGCTGCGTGGCGAAGGTAGTGAACATAAAAATCAGTTGGCTTTGCAAAGTTTGTTGGGAAGACCCAAGCTAAGGTATAGAGGAATGTTTTTATCCGCAAGAGCACAAGGGGAACCAAAGGGTCTTGAATTGAGCAAACCAGTCAATGATTTCACATCTGAACCCCGTCTTCAGATTCATGAGCTAGTGCGAAGTACTCAAAGGTATTCGCAGAGCACAGGGTTACCTCCTAAAGAGAAGACAAGAGCATGCTATTCATCTCAAGGAGGGAGCTTGCGCGTTAATGTTCGCCCCTACAGGTATCCTTACCACCACAAGAATGAAATAGAGAATCAAATTAGAGACCTGCTGCTGTTCGGAGTCATCCGTCCTAGCCAAAGTGCATTTTCTAGTCCAGTGATACTCGTGAAGAAGAAAGACGGGTCATGGCGAATGTGTATAGATTACCGTGCTCTTAACAAGGTAACTATTCTCGATAAGTTCCCTATTCCGGTGATTGATGAACTATTAGATGAATTATACGGTGCTCATTATTTCTCAAAGTTAGACCTCAAATCGGGATACCATCAAGTGCGAGTTAAGACTGAAGATGTGCACAAAACTGCATTCCGCACTCATGAAGGCCATTACGAATATCTCGTAATGCCGTGGATTATGAATGCACCCCTCAACATTTCAAGCCCTAATGAATGACATTTTATGAATCTTCTTAAGAAAAATATGTGCTGGTAATTTTTGACGACATATTAGTTGTACATCCCCGAGTTTGGAAGACCATCTCCATCAGTAACCTCGGTACTAGACAATTCTGCAGCAAGCAAGGTCTGGTGCTAATAGAAAGAAATGCAGTTTTACGGAGCCTCCCAGTGTTGAATAATTGGGTCATATCATTCAGCGAAAGGGTAGCGATGACCCCCTGGCTAAGGTGCTAAATGTTTTTCAGTGGCCCCACTCTGAAGAATGTGAAAGGAGTGCGCGGGGTTTTTTGGGGCTACGGGCACTACCGTAATCATCAAAAGACTATTGGCAAAATGCGAGGCCACTAACTGAGCTGACGAAGAGGGACAACTTTCAAGTGGGGAGAGGGTCTGAGCAACCGAAACTTGTTAAAGCAAAGGTAACATCTTGCCCCTGTTTAGCACTTTTTAGAAAGAATTCTTTATTAGCGATTGCTTCTGGGAATGGGCTGGGTGCTATATTATTTCATGAGGGAGGGCCAATTGCTTATTTTAGCAAAGCCTTAGGGGAGGGCAATCTGACCAAATCAGCCATATGAAAAAAGAGCTTATGCAGTGGCTCTTGCTATCCAACATTGGTGGTCCCTACTTGGTAGGGCGAAAATTTACGGTGTGTACCGATCAAAAAAGTCTAAAACAGTTGTTGTCACAGAGAATTTGCACCATGATCAACAAAAATGGGCAGCAAAGCTTCTTTGATATCATTCTCGATATCATTTACAAGCCCGAACTTGAGAATAAAGGTGCAGATTGCACTGTCCCGTATGCATGATAGTGGGGAAATTACCTCCTTGATACATGTCCCGGAGTGGCTAGGTAGGGCTGAAGTGATTGAAGAGGTTTCACAAAGATGTTGCTCTACAATAAGTCATTTATGCGTCAAGGAGAATAAACCGGTTCAGTGGGTTTTCTTATGTGCGAGGAGTGTTGTTGTATGAGGGGAGGCTGGTGTTTCTGCACAGTCTCCATGGATATCGATTATCTTGAAAGAGTTTCATATCTACCCCACAAGGGGCCATTCCGGTTTCCATCGCACGTTTAACGAAGTAGCGATTTGAACGTGTATTGGATTGGCATGAAGAAGACTATCCAACAATTGTGCAAGAATGTGATACTTGCCAACGCCAAAAATATGTCGTTGCTTCCCCTGGGGGTCTGTTACAGTCGTTACCAATTCCAGAACAGGAATGGAAGATGTATCGATGGACTTTCATCACCGGTCTTCCTAAATCCAAGGGGTTTGACGTGATCTTCGTGGTAGTCGATCCGCTGTCCAATACATCCACTTCATTCCTCTCAAGCGTCCTTTTAATTGCTCGTGTGTGGCTGAGAGTGTTAACGAAGGAGATAGTTCGACTGCATGCATTCCTTCTCCATTGTGAGTGACCACGACCCTATCTTTGTAAGCAACTTCTGGTGTGAACTGTTTAAATTACAGGGGACCTTGTTGAAAATGAGCACCGCTTACCACCCACAGACGGATGGACAAACAGAGGTCATTAACCGTTGCTTGGAGACATATCTTCGCTGTTTTATAGCTGATCAGCCTCGAATGTGGGTATCGTGGCTGCCTTGGGCTGAGTACTGGTACAATACGATGAACCACGTCTCTACGGATTCGACTCCTTTTGAATTGGTTTATGGGAGCCACCGCCAGCCTCACGCGGTTCATTCAAGGGGAGACCAGGTAGAAGCTGTAACAAGGGAACTTGTTGATCGTGACGAGGCTTTGAGAGCAATTGAAGTACCATATCGATCGGCTCGTGGACACTGAAGGGACCAAGCTGACATAAAAAGAAGAGATGTGAGTTTTAATATTGGTGAATGGGTCTTTCTCAAGTTAAGGCCACATGTACAGAATTCTGTTGAAGCACGCGTCAATCCGAAACATGCTCCAAGATACTATGGGCCTTTAAAATAACACCCGGCGTGGTGTCGTTGCGTATCGTCTCCAGGTTACCTGCTACAGCATGCATTCATCCGGTGTTCCATTGTTCACTGCTTTATAAGCAATTGGCAACTACCAGGTGATAACCGACGTTTACCCCCGGGATCGCGGCGACCCTGCCTGACATGGGAACTAGCAGCAGTTACTTTGCCACTCGCACTATCACTAAGGAGGGGTCAAGACATCAAACAATTGCTCATTCATTGGAACGGCAAGCCTGGTGAAGAAGCCAACATGAGGATGATAGTTGTATGCGAACACCAATTCCCAGCCCTTAGACTTGAGGACAAGCCTATGACTCAAGAGGGGGAGTAATTGATGGGGACAAGAAGGAAATAGATGACGTGTCTATGGACACATAGTGCACCCTAAGGCATTGGGGAGTGTAGTTAGAAAATCCAAGAAAGGTGAAGTTGGCCCACACGTATATAGGGGAGAGGTTGTAACGAGGGATGATAACAAAATTATGTTAATTGTTAGTGGAGAGAAGATTCTCTCTATTATTGAAGTGAGCATAGCTCTCAGGAGTAAAATGAAGGCTTGTTTCCTTTGCTCAATTTTCCTTTATCATCAATTAAAACTACACTATCATATGGTGAATTAATCTCTTATTAATTCTTATTGCCACATCTATCATATTGAGGACCTATCACATTCTAACCCAAACAACCAAAAAGGATAATAAAAGCCATTTCATTGAAAGACACTTCATGGGATTGACCATCAAATCCGAGTAACAAGAGGCTGCTACCTTGCTCTCTATATAAAAACCAAAAACACAAACGCTACAAGCTTACTTTGCTATTATGCCATAAAGTTTTTTTAATGCTTTCCGTAAATCGGTTATTAGCAAAAATGAGATGAGAATCCCAATAGCTACTTGTAACCTTCATTAACTATATAAATGAACAACCACATTTTTCAAAATACTTTCTAATTCAACCAAAGATTCTTGTTCCAATTGGAATAGTGGTACGTGCCAACACCAAATCCATGTTCTCTCTTAGATTAAAAGATGGGCCGAATTCAACAATAGTACATTCCTTTTGTAAAGAGACCGAAAAGAGACCCATAAAAATGCCCCCTAAGGAAAGTAAATCACACCACCAAGGAGAATAGTTTTGAGAATGATTAAGAGTACCTGCATGAGAAGAACAAATGTCAATTAAATTACCAAACCGGTGAGATGGCAACCCATACCAAATAGCCTCCCTATCCTCCAAACACCTCCAATCCCACTTAAATACCAAAAAAAGCGATGAACATCTCTGTATTTTTAATACAAAGCCCTCACAATCTTTAGGAAAACACACCATATTTCAACATACCCAACGCATTTTCCTTTTCTCTTCTGCCGCATCTCATAAAAAACTCCTATGTATGGCAAATTAACCATCTCCTTAGCCAAATTTTTGGGCACTTTGTAGAAAGAGAGGAAGTATAAAGGCAAGCTAAAAAGAACAAAGTTGATTAAAGTTACCCTTCCTCATTGAATTCAATATAAGCTTCAAAGTCGATTAACGCCTTGTATTAGCACCTCCCAAAAGTCCCAATAATTTTGAAAGGAAATAAACCGAATACATGCTTCTTAGATAAAATTGTCATTCAAATCTACACTAAAAGTGTTACTTTTGAGAAATTTATATTAAGAACGAAGACTAGTTCAAACCCTCTTATATTTTCCTTCATCGCCCATAAATTATCCAAACTCATAAATAAATAGTGTCGTCTCCAACTATAGTAGAGGAAACTTAACACTCTCACTAACCATATACTTAGACAACATTGGAGCATTTACATCATTTCTAACCAAAATTGCTAATTGTTGGAACCCAATTGGTTTTCCACTTATAATTTTGATGTTAATAAAAGTATTTTATGAGAGCAATAAATTTTGATTAATGATTTCATTAAGTATGCAAAAATTGGAAGAACAAAATCAGAGGAAAATACCAGAGGAAGAAAATCAAAGGAAGGTACTGATAAGACCGCAAGTGCACGATATTATTGCATAGAAAAATTATCGTTATCTCAATGACTTTGTTATGAGTACTAGTGTCTCTTTACTATGAGAATTAGCTAAAATAGTAAATGTTAATAATGATTTTTGATTTAAAATTTGCAATAAAAATAAAGTCTTGGGATTGTAGTTTTTCACAATGATGGATACAATAAAATTAACCTTAATTATTTGAGTTATAGGTGTTAAACTCTTAAAAATCAGATTAATAATTAAAACTAATGCATTCTTTCAAATAACAAAATTGTATTTTAAAATAATAACCAACCTATTTTCATGATTGATGTATTAGCAAAATTCTTTAAGAGAAGATATCTTTCATGATTTCAAGAGAACCAAAATCTACTTTCATGATTTGATTCTCTTGTCCAATCTTAGGGGTCAGATATCAAATCTACCTTTCGATATATTATTTGATATATAAGTATGAATATGATTCTTACTAAGATTGGATTAAATTATCAACATCCATGACAACACTACAAGAAAAATGGTTGTTATCTACGACCAATTTTATCTTTACCTACGGAAACTCCATAGGTAGAGATCTAACATTAAAAATCCTACAATCTCAAGACAAGGAAGATCTACTCACATATGATCATAGTAGAATCAAGGTTTAAATGTAAAAACATTGAAAATATAAAATAACAAAGCAAAAATAGAAAATTGAACATTATTGAATCTAAAAAATTTATAAGAGAAATACAAGAACAAAAGAAAGA
>PGWS01038755.1:0-20305 GCA_002896235.1 Cicer reticulatum
TTGCACTTGTCATCCTTTCATTCGGAAACAACGAGTTTTCATACATTTTTATTCGAGTTGATCAAGGCAAGTCCAGCTTTGTCAAATATCCCTAGTGGAGATCCATAATTTTTGAAATGTTTCACTAGATTTCATAAAGTTTCTTAAGTCATTTTTCAATCGTTAGAACAACATATTGGTTTTCAGTTTCATCGGTTTTTCTTAAACTGAGTTTCTAATGTTCTCAATGATCTTTTTCGTTCATCAATCATAACCAAACCTTTTAATTTTCGTTCTCTTTTTCTTTGAAACCTTATCTTTAAGAGCTACATTTTTAACAAACAGATTTAATATTAAGTAAGTTGTCAAAATCTTTTTCCATTTATCACATAAGACATGTTCATCTATTTATTACCTCGTTATCATCAAAGTTTGTCATCAACATAAGTTGGGTATATTAGGTTCTTCTATTTCTAATTCTCACATTCTACCAGGTCACATATTAACTTTTCTGCCAAGGAATTCCTTTGGTTCTTTTTGTTCAAGGGACTTTATTTTTGTTATGTCTGTCTTATTTACATCCAACAACGTGATTGACTTATATGTACCTCGGCTTAGAAATTTCTTTTTATTTGGAAATCCCTTTATGATATGATCCATTTCTCCTCATAATCATTGGATTTTCCTTGTAAGAAAATATTTCTTCATCAGATCTTTATTCCTGTCGATTTCTTCTAATTCTTCTTTGCGTGTAATGACATATTTTCAGAGAAGCTTATTTAAGGCATTGCTTTGCCTTTCTTCGTTGGATTCTTCCTGCGTCAACACTTCATGTGCTCGTAAGGTCCAACTAATTCCTCTAATCTAAGTACTTCAAGTTTTTGGCACTGACTTATGCTATTACCATTGCGTCTCCATATGATTGGGAGCATCTCCATGATTTTTGTTTACTTGACTTGTATTGAGTATGGCCTTGTCCTAAGGATCGATTTATTTACAATGGTTGTAAACCTTGAGTAACATTCATCATAGTTTCTCTTCATTCATTTCAATAGTTTAAAACTTTCTTATGCTTATATCGATCCTTGTTTCTTTCACATGACTTGTTCCTTCGTAATGAGTTGTAATGTGTCTCATACCTTTTAGCAGTCTCGTTCATTCTACTCTTCACTTTCTTCCCTGCTTAAACACATATAAAATAACTGAGCTTGTGAGTTTTAGAAATACCTTAAGATTTTCTTCTACTATTCAATTTGCTTCTCTCTTTTCAGTAGATTGTTGAATCATTTTTTGGTCAACTCTTGTATGAAATCTCCGATCTGTAATGATGTTTTACATACCCGTGTCTTATGATTTTAAAACACAGGTTGCATTTTTCTTTTCGAAATAGTAATATGAGACATCCAAGTAAGGTGGTCTTTTTGATGACTGATCATAGCATTTGGCACATGTTTCTACTTTTAGTTGTATTTTAAAAGCTCTTTATAGCTTTAATTAATATTTTTTAGGCTTGTTTCCAATTTGGGTCGAATTTGAATATAATTTTAATTATTCGATTTTATTTTATTATTGTATATTTCACTTTCTCTCGCTCTATAGGCCATAACCTTGAGCTTGAATATCGTATTGGCGGCATATGAGCACGCGTTGGAAAGCTAAAAACGGAGCTACAACTTGTTGTGGAAGAAAAGACAATTCGAACTTTACTGGGCCTAAATTGCTGATTTCGTAATCTGGACTTTTGTAATAATTTTAATTATAAGGGTCACTTGTTTTTAAAACCTAAAGCCCAATATCACAAGTACCATATATTGGCAGTTTTGTTTCTTTTCTGAAAAGGAAAAATTAGATTCAAATTGCTACAAGAAATAAACAATTTTATTTTAATTCATGAAGGCTAATTTATATAAAGATTAATCAACGAGTTCAGAGTTTCATCGACACCTTGAGATTCAAGTTACACTGACAATTTCGATTCATGATTCTATTCTTGTTTTTGATTATATTGATATTTTGATTGCTTAAATTAAATTCAATAGGATTTATTAATTTGTTTGACAAAATTATGGTTTCGGTTTCTAATTAAATTGAATCGATATTTTACGAATGCTTGATTGTTAATTGGTAATATATTTGATGATTGTGATGCTTAATCCAATCGAAGAAACCAAATTCACATAATTGATTATGCTTGTTTGATCAATTTTACAGTTAAATAAGAAATCGAATCACAAATAGAAATTAACTCATTGGTAGAATCTGTGATAGGTCTGAAACTCGAATAAGTGGATTAAATCCATTTTGCTCATCTGTTAATCAAAAATCTTAAAAAACCCCTTCCTTTTAATTTAATTTTCAATTCGGTTTATTATATTATGGTAGAATCTTGCGAAACGATTCGAGTTATTACTCTATTTACATTTTATCAACTGTATTTCACTGTGTGCGACAGCGATCAATTGACGTTGTTCCAGGGACTTTCTGATAACATATTAACCCCTTTTCAAGCGACTATCTCAGATTCTCCCAAATTCACCAGAAATCAGAATTCTTTGAATTTTCAGACCCTTTTTATTTTTTATATTCTCAAAATTCAAAAAAATTTGCGTTGCCTTTATTTGATTTTAGAAATTTTTGTGGTATTTTTATATATTTGGATCTTATTTGTAGGGTTTTCCACATTTTCCCTTCAATTTTAGCATTAGGGACATTGTTGGAATTTTCAGAATTGTTATTTTGCATTGTTATGATGATGCATGACTAGGGCTAGTTCTATGATGGTTAGTGTAAGACAATATTTGTAATTACCATTATGTATTTTTTGGTGTATTTTGGATTTTGGCTCGGAGCTTTTAAGCCAAATTAATAATTATTTTGGAGTTTATAATCAAAAAGATTATGTGCCAATTAAAATTTATCGTGATAAATAAATTCGAATCAATGCGATGAATCCTTACGGAGAATTAATGCGTTCGGGTGAACGGTATTTAACAAATGTCTAGATTTGAGAATTGTTAAGTTATATTTTATTCTATATAGTTTGTGGAGGAAAAAGAAGGAAAACTAGAAGGAAGGAAAGGAAAGAAATAGTTAAAAGGAGGAAGGAAAAGGAAGAAGGAAGAAAGAAGGAAAGAAAAAGAAAGGAAGGAAATTGGAAAAGTCCATCGTTCTTCCTCTCCCGCGCCCAATTTCTCTCCTTCTCCATTGTTCGTTTTCGACGCTTTCTTTTTCTTCAAAACTAGAACCCAAGGTTGGGTGAGAGTAGATCAAGGTTTTCGCAACTCCATCTTCCTCTTTGATTGAAACGAAGAAAACGTTTTTGAGACCAAGACACACCCTCCGCTTCTTCAAGATCCAGCTCATCGCGCGAAGAGTCAGAAATGAAGGCTTCTCACTACACGCCACTTGCTAGGGGACCTATTGGAGAGCGAAGGTGGAGCGGAGATTTTACCGAATTACTGCCGTACCGGAAACGCACGTAAAGGCTAACTTGAGGTAAGGCTCCTTCCAAACTTCTAGTTGCTATTAGGATTATCTGTGGTTGTGTGGAAGGAATTTGTTAGGTTTTAAGATCGATTTGGGGAAAAACGAAACTAATGCGTATTGGTAAACCTAGATTAGGTTTTGTTTATATGATGAATGTTTCTCGTAATGGAATTTGAAGTCTTTGTGTGATGATGATGAGGTAACGATATTTGAGGTATCTGGGTTATTTGCTGTTATTGTGTTCGTTGTATTGGCTGTTCACATACTTGATGTTTGTTAATTGGCTGTGTGTTGTGAAATATGTTTAATGTGAGAGTATGTTTGAGTAAATCGTTTATGTTTTCGCTTTTTTGTAAATTGTGCAGACCGTGATAGGTGGCACCTTGTAAATAGTACTTTGGCCTGTGATAGGCGGTACATTTACACATTACGTTATTTTAGTAAGCCGTGCAGACCCGTGATAGGTGGCACCTCGGTAAATGATACGGGCCCGTGATAGGCAGTACGTTATGGTTTACGCTTTTTAGTAAATCGTGCAGACCGTGATAGGTGGCACCTTGGTAATCGGTACTTTTGGCTGCGATAGGCGGTACGATTAGATGATTACGGCCCTTCGAGGAGGGGTTTTGGTTTGTGAAATTTCCGAGTCCATGGCATTTGGCATATACGCATTGCATTAGGGTGCTTGGCACGCTAGTCGTGGTTGATTTGAGTTTTATTATTAAGTGATTTGAATTTGAGTCGTTGTGGTAATTGCGTTGAAAATGCTAAGTGTTATGTGTTGATTGTTGTGTGTAAGTATGATGGTTATCGAGATCCCAAATTTTCGTGGTAAGTGCGTTGAAAATGCTAAGTGTTTATGTGTCGATTGTTTGTGTGTAATGATGGTTATCGAGATCCCAATTGCCGTGGTATCGTGTAGGATTGCTAAGTGTTAGGGTGAACTTGATTAGGAATGACTTGAGTAAATGCATGAATTTTTGGAAAAAACAATCAGGGAAATCGATTTCCCATCGATTGGATGAGTTGCAGGAAGTTCACTATTTTAACCTAATCGATTTGCCAATCGATTGTATAAATATGTCTTTCAAAATCTTTTAAGAAATCGATTTGGAAATCGATTGGCAGAGAGACAGGAACTCAACAAAACTGCCAAAATCGATTTGGCAACACAGGGACTCATCAGAACTGACGAAATCGACTTAGAAATCGATTTGGTCATGCAAAAACTCAGCAGAACTGACCAAATCGATTTGGCAATCGATTGGCTCAGCAAAAGTCCTTATTTTGAGTTAGATAATCGATTTCTCAATTGATTATCATGCCTTTGTCAGTTATGTATTACTTGATGGTTTGAGAACTTCATTTTGAGTTCATTGTTAATTGACAAGCATTATATGAACTTTTAGCATATGGAAAAATCCTTTTAAGGTGCATGCTTAGTTGAAAGGTTATTTTGTGCATTTAAAACTTAAAATGTTATGTGTTATCTGTTATTTTCGTTGGTGACCCTTTACAATTATTGTGGAATCTGGGCTTTGCCTCAGATGAGAGTCAGGACGATCCTACCGGTTCGTACCTACGGACGGGAATGGAGATGGGAACGCGTGATTGCAGTTACATTAGGAGGATCTCACGGGGCGCGTGGAGATACTCAGGGTGTATAGCTTTTTGGTAGGATGATCAGATTAGGATGATGTATAGGACCTAGGTGTTCTTCTTTTTGACTTGAATGGGTTCCATGTACCATTTGTTGTTGTGTAAATGTTTTGGATTTATAATTGGAGAAACTCTTCCGCTGTTTGTAAATTATAATGACTCAATTATTTATCCAAGGCTTTTTCCTGATTTAATCTTTGTTTATTTTTAATTCCTTTAATCTCTTTCAAAAAAAAAAATAATCCCTCGCTCTGAAAACGGGGTGTTACAGTTAGAAATGATGTAAATGCTCCAATGTTGTCTAAGTATATGGTTAGTGAGAGTGTTGAGTTTCCTCTGCTATAGTTGGAGACGACACTATTTATTTATGAGTTTGGATAATTTATGGGTGATGAAGGCAAATATAAGAGAGTTTGAACTAGTCTTTGTTCTTAATATAAATTTTCTCAAAAGTAACACTTTTAGTGTAGATTGAATGACAATTTTATCCAAGAAGCATGTATTCGGTTTATTTTCCTTTCAAAATTATTGGACTTTTGGAGGTGCTAATACAAGGCGTTAATCAACTTTTAAGCTTATATTGAATTCAATGAGGAAGGGTAACTTTAATAAACTTTGTTCTTTTTTAGCTTGCCTTTATACTTCCTCTCTTTCTACAAAGTGCCCAAGAATCTTTGGTTGAATTAGAAAGTATTTTGAAAAATGTGTTGTTCATTTATATAGTTAATGAAGGTTACAAGTAGCTATTGGATTCTCATCTCATTTTACTAATACCGATTTACGGAAAGCATTAAATAACTTTATGGCATTAATAGCAAGTAAGCTTGTAGCGTTTGTGTTGGTTTTTTATATAGAGAATGCAAGGTAAGCTCTTGTTACTCGGATTGATGTGTCAATCCCATGAAGTGTCTTTCAATGAAATGGCTTTATTATCTTTTTGTTTGTTTTGGGTTAGAATGTTTGCTCTCTTCGTAACTTGAAATTCTTTGTATATGGATTAGAATACCTCTTATATTTTATAAATTCATTTTTATAATGAAAAGAAAAAAAAAAAAAAAAAAAGCTTTTTTTTGACAATAAGATCACATTGTTTTAAATTCAATTGACGTGGCATTTTTTAATACGCTAACACATTGTTGTTAATTATGCACTGGATGAAATTGACACATACAAAAGGTTAGTTGCAGCTTGAGGTAAAGAGTATGGTATTCTGATTTATTTATTTTTGATAAAGTAGAAATTAACTTATTTTTATCATAGACCAAACTAACTCAAATGAATGTATACTATTAATGGATATAATTGTGCTATTTTAAAATTGAATTATGACTAACTCAAAATTAAAAAACTAACTTATAAAGTAGAACAATCTCTATTTATTTAAATGTATTTCATACACTACACCAAAAATAACATTTTACAAACGTTTTTTAAGCCTCTTTACAGCGTTTTTAAGCGATGTAATATATCTAGTGTTGTTAAAAGATACAACAACGCTATTTAAAATAAAAAAACGATGTGATAGGTATAAATATATAGCGCTCAACGCTTTCTCTTAGACTAGTTTTACAGCGCTTTTCTTAGAAATGCATTGTAATAGGTGCACATATAGCGCGATTCTTATACTAGATTTACAGTGCTTTTCTTAAAAAAAAAGTGTTGTAATAGGTTCATATATAGCGCATTTTTTATATTAGTTTTACAACGCTTTTCTTAAAATAAAATAAAGCATTCTAATAGGTGCATCCTAATACTAGTTTTACAGCACTTTTTCAAAAAAAAAAAACGCTACAATAGGTACCATTAAAAACGCTATAAAATCTATTCTAATAAGCAATGTAAAATGCTTCTCTTAGACTAGTTTTACAACGCTTTTCTTAAAGAAGCGTTGTAATATAGTGCATTCTTATACTAGTTTTACATCATTTTTTCAAAAAAGCGATGTAATAGGTACATTTTAAAAAGCGTTGTAATATGTACATTTTAAAATGTTGGTTTGTATAAACAAATCTCTAATGACATCTTTTTTAAAAAACGCTATCTTTAAATAAGATTTCAATTTTTTTCCAAAATCTTATTCAACAAGTACATATTGACACAATTGCAATTTTTTAATTCAAACATATTCACAATATGTATTCACAACAACAAGTTCAATTACATTAGTACTGTTATCAACATTAGTAGCAACATATTCACAATATCAATTACATATTCACAACAACAATATCATGCCAGTAGCAATTTTCAGCATGTCAATTTTCCAACAATTTCTTACTTTACTCTACTATAACAAAAAATAATGATCACTTCACACAAAAATATACAATAATAGTTTACAATGTGAAACTCACCTATTAACAAATTATATAACTTTCAGATTGATCACAAGTACTATGTCTTTTATTTCATTTAGATCATTAGATAAGTTCGAATAATATATGTGATATATATATATATATACATATATATAATATATATATACATATATATATATATATATATAAATCAAAATATAATGATGAATATAACGTACCGTTTCTAGAATTATTTTTTTGATTCATATCAACAATCTCCTTCAAGAATCGTAATATATAGTATTCGCAATCTATATTGTTAGTTTGGTGAAGGAACTATAAAATAAAACATGTACGCCAATAAATATTTATGCATTGATTGTTAATAAAATTTTAAAGGCATATAACTAAGTTCTATAACAAAAATTTCAAATCTTTATTAGAATCCATGTGATATTATTTGACTTATGCTTCGACAATGTAGCACCCCTTTGAGCACGGAAAACTTATAAAGCACTATCAAATAAATGTTATTATTATTCAATTATCAAACACATCATTTATATATGTAAGAAATAAATAAATATTACTAACGTATCAAAGATACTCTTTATAAATGAGTGATTGTTATAATCATCGTGCAGTGGATCTTAATAGTATATAATTTCAGAAGTAGCATTGATGGAAAACAACACCAAATGTTGCCTACAACAACAAAAATTTAGTTGGCAAATTTGTTTACACAACTGATAAAGTATCATAAATTAAAAAAGATATAGATAAAGAATATCTAATTACCCTGGATTATATGGCGTAAGAAACATCTTATACTTCTCTTTATTTTCCAAAAGTATATCAAAGACATATTTTTTTACGTTAACTGGATCAAGTTTAAACATAGATAGCTTATAGGGAGATAAGAATGAAAATTTATCTGTCAATTAGCACATGCACACCAACTTTTCATACAAATACCTTCAATGAAAATGTAAAATTAGATTAATTACCAATAAATGTAGCAGTGATGCAATTAAAAGTAATTTTTGTCTTAAATAAAATATTTTACATTACCTAATGTATATTCTTATGACAGTAGCACTCATCTCCGAAAATACTTTTCTCCATGTGTATGATATGTGCATCATTGCTCTCCATATTCATTTTTGTTTGCATGTCAAGATACGACCCAAATCGAGAAAGGCGTGGATGACTTATTTTAGGACCAGCAACTGATTTTTCATGATCTAGTATTTGAATTTTGGCAGATTTATTTTTACCACGAACATGCATTTGCGGTGCGGCGGATTTCTGAAAGATTTAGGAGAAACATATTTAGGATTAGGAGAAGTAGATTGATTTTTGGTAGATTTATTTTTATGAGAAGCAGCTAAATAAAATTATGTGATTGAATAAATTTTTTACCATGAAACCTGCATTTGCAGTGCGGTGGATTTATTTTTTGAATAAACTTTTTGAACATTTTCAGTAGGGTTCGCTTGAATCTGAAAAAATGAGGTTGATCAATTTGTTAGTTATTATAGTAAGCTAATCATTTCATATAGAATTGATGTATATGTCAAACATTTTCTAGTGAAATGATTGACTCATTGTGAGGAATCTTCTTATCATTCCCTTTAGACTTTGTAATAATCTAAATAAATGTGAAATCAAAGTAAACAGCGGAAAAATCAGCAATTAAACATAATCAATCATAATCATACAATTATCATTGTCGGGTATAAGCAATGGTGCAGGTGGTTCTAAAGCAATCACAGGTGAAACTTTAACATGGCCAACAGGGATCGGATTATGGTGTAATACTTCTTCCAAGGTATTGTACAATGTTCCTTTTCCAACCATGCGATGAGACACCCTAAACCAAATGGTTAATACATATGTATGTGAAACAATTAGATTGAATGAATTTCTTATTTTTCATTAAGTAATTAATTACCTCTGGAAGAATTTTATGACCAACGTTGCAACTACCATCTTCACTCTCTAGTTGTATTTCACGTTGACACTCCAGAATTTGTTTTTCCTTATTATTTTTCACCAAATATGCAACTTGCTCTGTTATGATTTTCAGCTTATCTAGTATTTCCTTATTAGATGGATTTGTGCGCTTCTCATGTGAAAATAGCTTTTTGGAGTTACGCCAAATCCTTTACCCCTTACATGAACAAAATATTCAGGAACATTAAATACCTTACCATGTATGCCCCTGCAACTAACTAGTTTATTCTTCTCTGGATTTTCAAAACATTGTTGTAGATTCTCCTAAAATACATGTAGTATTAAAAAGATAATTTCAATATCATTTTTAAAAGACAATATTAAAAAATATTAAAGTGATAATATACTTACACATTGTTATATCAGTTGTTGAATATTTTCGTTATCAACTATTCCATCTTTATTCAAACGAGCCTCCTTACACAAAATGACGACTTAATGGTTGATCGGATTTCGTCTCTTGAAGCTATTCGTTAAGACATAAACAAAATATTAGTTAGAAACTATAGTTTATAATCTACCACATTGTATAAAAGTGATGTTTACTTACAATTTTTTGCTCTAAACGTGAATACCTCATACGCGATTTTTTGTATGGATGCATTGGATTTTGTTGCTCTCTTGCGATTTGTCGTACTTATACTCTATATAAAATAAAATATAACGATCGTGTCAAAAATATATCTTTAGCATCCTTCAAAGCTTTATCTCTCCAATCATCAATTGTTATTGGGATATTTTGACGAACAACTGCACCAATGTAACTTACCATCATTGAACTGTTGAGCTCAATTGGCTGGTCTCTTTGACTTCATCCCACCTAATAAACTCATAGAGTAAGTGAATGCTTTCATAAAAGATAAAAAATAAGTTCTAAACAAAATATAGTAAACCTCAAATTTAAGTCCATTACTTCTTACTTTGATCACTTTTTGCATAATAGTTGCGCCACATTTAACTTCATTTTCATAAATCTTAGTATTGACAACTTCATCATTTTGATGAGTTAATTCATTATTGGAATCCATTTATCTACACATTTCACACAATATAATTATAAGTTCAGCATAAGTTCAACAAGTTCAACATGCAGTACTCTAAGTAGTTGTATAAGTTCAACATGCAGTTTAGTGGCAACAACGAATTAATAAATATAACACCTGACAACAACAATCACTGAGTTTAGGGTTACGAATTTGCTTAAGTAGAAATAACAGGGAATAGCGAGAATACGACACATTAGTTAGAAGAGTATTAGTAGGGTTCGTATGGAGAGGGTTTGTAGGGATAATAGTGAAGAGGGTTTGCAGTAGGGAGAAGAGGGTCATCAGCGTTTGTATGGAGAGTAACAAAGATTGAGAGTACGTAATGAAGAGGAAAATGAGGAGATTTTGCACTGTCAAGTTTGTAGAGAGAGTACGTAATGAAGAGGAAAATAAAGCAGTTTCTTATTATCAGTTTAATTAAAAACCCTTTTACAGCGCTTGTCCAAAAAACGTTTTAAAAGATCTAACCTATTACAACGCTTCCACAAAAAAGGGCTTTAAAAGACTATATAAAAAGTACCTTATGATCCTTTTACAGCGCTTAAAGAAAGACTGTATAAAAGGCACTATATGCGCATTTTACAGCGCTTATAGAACAAGCGTTGTAAACGATATGTAATTTAATTTTAAAAATCCTTGTACATCGCTTATAGAACAAGCGCCGTAAATGATTTGTAATTTAATTTTTAAAAGCCTTTTACAATGCTTATGGACAAAAAGCGTTGTAAAGTTACAAGTTTATGTTCAGTTTAGTTCAAGTTAAATATGTTAAATTACAATTTCAGTTCAGTTTCTGTAAAATGCTAAATAATTATTTAAATACCTATATATCAATGCTAAACTACAATTTCAATTCAGTTTCTATAAAATACCTATATTTGGATTTTTTTCCATTCCAAATAATTAATTAAATACCTATATATCACTGTTAAATGCTAAATTACATGATCAATTTAGATTGGGATCAGTTCAAGTTCAAGGAAAATTCCCAGCCAAACATAGCTTTTTCAAGTTCAAGTTTAGTATAAGCAGAAAATCAGTATAAAGTAGAAAATCAAATACAGTTCATGCTAAATGCTAAATGCTCAGTTCTAAAAGGTCAAACAGATTGCCCATGTGGATGCTAAATGTGTAAGATACTTTGAAGACCATGTGGATTCATTCCATTAGTAGAAAGTGCATGTCATAGATTTTTTAACTCCCTCCCGAAATTAGGATACTCGTCATCAATTTTTGGCCATTATGGAGAATCTGCAGGGTGTCAAAACTTTCCATCTCTAATTATTTCATCTGCATGTCATGTCAAGTGTTTTGAATCTTCTTCACTACGATAGATGCGCCTAAATCTTGGTATTATAGGAAAATACCAAACGACTTTTGTTGGAGTAGATTCTTTCTCTTATATCGAGAGACATTGCATTTCGGACACACCTTTAGTAATTCATATTCGCTTCGAAATAAAATGCAATCATTAGGACACACATGAATCCTTTCGTAACTCATGCCAATAGAGCACAAAATTTATTTAGCCTCGTAGCTTCGACTGGGAAGTTCATTATCATCTGGAAACATATCTTTTATGTGTGTTAATAATTTAGCGAAGCTTTTATCAAACAATCCATTAATCGCTTAAGTTGTACAACTTTAATATCATCGACAATCTTGTGAATTTAGTACGAAAATTATATAATGGTTTCTCTGCATCACTCAACAAACTCTCAAATATTTTAGGACAATACCGAAGATCTTCTTCAACTGCTTTTGAAATCTCCTCAAATCGGTCTCGCTCATATGTATCAGTGTCTAAATCATTTGAATCATATGTCGAACCATTCTCAAAATTAGTAGTATTCTCACCATGCTTATCCAACATGATAGCTATTATTCCATGCCATACTAAACGTCCTTCCAATTGATCTACTATAATGCGTTTTCCAAAACACCATTTTAAACAAGGACAAATTATTCGATTTGGATCTTTTGCCTACAAACTCAACAAACTTTTCACTCCATTTTCATACTCTTTCGACAATTGATTGGCATACATCTATTTCCGGTCCATTTAATATGACATATATGAATGCAATGTTACATAAATGATAAGCTATTGATAACATTATACCAATCTATAGTATGTATAGTCTTATATTGGAATATGGAAACCAAGGTCAAGGGTTATACATACAAATCTGATTTCAAAACAGAACATATTGAACAAATTTCAAAAAAGAACAGATTTCATATGATTTATCAGGTAATAATTTATCTGATTTATCAAGTAACAATTTATATGATTTATCAAGGTTATGTCATCTACTATCAGGTAACATTTTATATGATTTATCAGGTAGCAATTTATCAATTTTAGTGACAACAATAAATTAATACATACAGTACCTGAGATAACAATCACTCAGTAGAAATAGACACACAATAGAGGAGTAGTAGAGAAGGGTTCAACGAGAAGAGGAGGGTTCACACATTAGAGGAGAGGAGGGTTCGCATAGTAAAACGCTCTAAAAGACCCTGTAATTATGTGAAAGCGCTATATTATACAATATTTATATACAAAACACTCTAAAAATGTTGTAAACATAATGTGGGAGCGCTACATTTTACAGCGTTTGTATACAAAGCGCTCTAAAGAGCGTTGTAAACATTATGTGAGAGCGCTATATTTTACAACACTTATATCTAAACGTGCAATTACGGTACCGCGAGTAAATCCGGTAAAATCTCCGCTCCAACGTCGCTTCCAAAGTTGGTTCCCTAGCACCGTAGCGTGGTAGTGAACAACTTTCCCTTCTATCTCTTTGCGAAACGAAGCTAAGATCTAGATGAAACGGGGAGGTTTGTGTTTGACGGTTTTGAAATCCCTAAACACCGTTTTTCTTCGTTTTCGAAACAACGAGGAAGTATGAAGCTGAGAAAATCCTTGCTTTCTTACCCACTAAGCCTTGGGTTGCTATTCTTGAACAAAAGGAGAATCGAAAATGAAAATGGAAGAAGGAGGAAGAAGGGGGTCACGCGAGGCAGAGGAAGAAGATGGATTTTGCTTTCTTTCTTTCTTTCCCCTTTTTTCCTTTCTTTCTTTTTCCTTCCTTTCTATTTCTTTTCTTTCTATTTCCTTCTCTTTTCCCTCCACACAAACATATATATATATATATATATACTATGATCATATGTGAGTAGATATTCCTTGTCTTGAGATTGTAGGATTTTTAATGTTAGATCTCTACCTATGGAGTTTCCGTAGGTAAAGATAAAATTGGTCGTAGATAACAACCATTTTTCTTGTAGTGTTGTCATGGATGTTGATCATTTAATCCAATCTTAGTAAGAATCATATTCATACTTATATATCAAATAATATATCGAAAGGTAGATTTGATATCTGACCCCTATGATTGGACAAGAGAATCAAATCATGAAAGTAGATTTTGGTTCTCTTGAAATCATGAAAGATATCTTCTCTTAAAGGATTTTGCTAATACATCAATCATGAAATTAGGTTGGTTATTAGTTTAAAATACACTTTTGTTATTTGAAAGAATGCATTAGTTTTAATTATTAATCTGATTTTGAAGAGTTTAACACCTATAACTCAAATAATTAAGGTTAATTTTATTGTATCCATCATTGTGAAAAACTACAATCCCAAGACTTTATTTTTATTGCAAATTTTAAATCAAAAATCATTATTAACATTTACTATTTTAGCTAATTCTCATAGTAAAGAGACAGTAGTACTCATAACAAAGTCATTGAGATAACGATAATTTTTCTATGCAATAATACTGTGCACTTGCGGTCTTATCAGTACCTTCCTTTGATTTTCTTCCTCTGGTATTTTCCACTGATTTTGTTCTTCCAATTTTGCATACTTAAATGAAATCATTAATCAAAATTTATTGCTCTCATAAAATACTTTTATTAACATCAAAATTATAAGTGGAAACCAATTGGGTTCCAACAATTAGCAATTTTGGTTAGAAATGATGTAAATGCTCCAATGTTGTCTAAGTATATGGTTAGTGAGAGTGTTGAGTTTCCTCTACTATAGTTGGAGACGACACTATTTACTTATGAGTTTGGATAATTTATGGGCAATGAAGGCAAATATAAGAGGGTTTGAACTAGTCTTCGTTCTTAATATAAATTTCTCAAAATTAACACTTTTAGTGTAGATTTGAATGACAATTTTATCCAAGAAGCATGTATTCGGTTTATTTCCTTTCAAAATTATTGGGACTTTTGGGAGGTGCAAATACAAGGCATTAATCGACTTTGAAGCTTATATTGAATTCAATGAGGATGGGTAACTTTAATCAACATTGTTCTTTTTAGCTTGCCTTTATACTTCCTCTCTTTCTACAAAGTGCCCAAAAATTTGGCTAAGGAGATGGTTAATTTGCCATACAGAGGAGTTTTTTATGAGATGCGGCAGAAGAGAAAAGGAAAATGCGTTGGATATGTTGAAATATGGTGTGTTTTCCTAAAGATTGTGAGGGCTTTGTATTAAAAATACAGAGATGTTCATCGCTTTTTTTGGTATTTAAGTGGGATTTGAGGTGTTTGGATGATAGGGAGGCTATTTGGTATGGGTTGCCATCTCACCGGTTTGGTAATTTAATTGACATTTTTTCTTCTCATCCAGGTACTCTTACTCATTCTCAAAATTATTCTCCTTGGTGGTGTGATTTACTTTCCTTAGGGGGCATTTTTATGGGTCTCTTTTCGGTCTCTTTACAAAAGGAATGTACTATTGTTGAATTCGGCCCATCTTTTAATCTAAGAGAGAACATGGATTTGGTGTTGGCACGTACCACTATTCCAATTGGAACAAGAATCTTTGGTTGAATTAGAAAGTATTTTGGAAAATGTGGTTGTTCATTTATATAGTTAATGAAGGTTACAAGTAGCTATTGGATTCTCATCTCATTTTGCTAATACCGATTTACGGAAAGCATTAAAAACTTTATGGCATTAATAGCAAGTAAGCTTGTAGCGTTGTGTTGGTTTTTATATAGAGAATGCAAGGTAAGCTCTTGTTACTCGGATTGATGTGTCAATCCCATGAAGTGTCTTTCAATGAAATGGCTTTATTATCTTTTTGGTTGTTTTGGGTTAGAATGTGATAGGTCCTCAATATGATAGATGTGGCAATAAGAATTAATAAGAGATTAATCACCATATGATAGTGTATTTTATTGATGATAAAGGAAAATTGAGCAAAGGAAACAAGCCTTCATTTTACTCCTGAGAGCTATGCTCACTTCAATAAGAGAGAATCTTCTCTCCACTAACAATTAACATAATTTTGTTATCCCCTCGTTACCAACTCTCTCCCCTATATACGTGATGGGGCCAACTCACCTTTCTTGGATTTTCTAACATACACTCCCCATGCCTTAGGTGCACTATGTGTCCCACTAGACACGTCATCAATTCCTTCTTTGTCCCCATCAATACTCCCCTCTTGAGTCATAGGCTTGTCCTCAAGTCTAAGGGCTGGGAATTGTGTTCGCATTACAAACTCATCCTCCCATGTGGCTTCTTCAACAGGCTTGCCGTTCCAATGAATGAGCAATTGTTTGATGTCTGACCCCTCCTTAGTGATAGTGCGAGTGGCAAGTACTGCTGCTAGTTCCCATGGTGCAGCAGGGTCGCCGTCGAGTCCCGGGGGTAACTCGTTCTCAACCTGGTAGTTGCCAATTGCCTTATTAAGCAGTGAAACATGGAACACCGGATGAATGCATGCTGTAGCAGGTAACTGGAGACGATACGCAACGACACCAACCCGGGCTGTTATTTTAAAAGGCCCATAGTATCTTGGAGCATGTTTCGGATTGACGCGTGCTTCAACAGAATTCTGTACATGTGGCCTTAACTTGAGAAAGACCCATTCACCAATATTAAAACTCACATCTCTTCTTTTTATGTCAGCTTGGTCCTTCATGTGTCCACGAGCTCGATCGATATGGTACTTCAATTGTCTCAAAGCCTCGTCACGATCAACAAGTTCCCTTGTTACAGCTTCTACCTTGGTCTCCCCTTGAATGAACCGCGTGAGGGCTGGCGGTGGCCTCCCATAAACCAATTCAAAAGGAGTCGAATCCGTAGAGACGTGGTTCATCGTATTGTACCAGTACTCAGCCCAAGGCAGCCACGATACCCACATTCGAGGCTGATATCAGCTATAAAACAGCGAAGGGATATGTCTCCAAGCAACGGTTAATGACCTCTGTTTGTCCATCCGTCTGTGGGTGGTAAGCGGTGCTCATTTTCAACAAGGTCCCTGTAATTTAAAACAGAGTTCACACCAGAAAGTTGCTTACAAAAGATAGGGTCGTGGTCACTCACAATGGAGGAGGGAATGCCATGCAGTCGAACTATCTCCTTCGTAAACACCTCAGCCAACACACGAGCATTAAAAGGACGCTTGAGAGGAATGAAGTGGATGTATTTGGACAGCCGATCGACTACCACGAAGATCACGTCAAACCCCTTGGATTTAGGAAGACCGGTGATAAAGTCCATCGATACATCTTCCCAAATCTGTTCTGGAATTGGTAACGACTGTAACAGACCCCCAGGGGAAGCAACGACATATTTTTGGCGTTGGCAAGTATCACATTCTTGCACAAATTGTTGGATAGTCTTCTTCATGCCAATCCAATACACGTTCAACGCTACTCGTCTAAACGTGCGATGGAAACCGGACGAATGGGCCCCCTTGTGGACAGTAGAATGAAACTCTTCAAAGATAAATCGATATCCATGGAGACTGTGCAGAAACCACCAGCCTCCCCTCATACAACAACACTCCTCGCACATAAGAAAACCCAAACTGAACCGGTTTATTCTCCTTGAGCGCATAAATGACTTTATGTAGAGCAACATCTTTGTGAACCTCTTCAATCACTTCAGCCCTACCTAGCCACTCCGGGACATGTATCAAGGAGGTAATTTCCCCACTATCATGCATACGGGACAGTGCATCTGCACCTTTATTCTCAAGTTCGGGCTTGTAAATGATATCGAAATGATATCAAAGAAGCTTTGCTGCCAATTTGTTGATCATGGTGCAAATTCTCTGTGACAACAACTGTTTTAGACTTTTTTGATCGTACACACCGTAAATTTCGCCCTACCAAGTAGGGACACCAATGTTGGATAGCAAGAGCCACTGCCAGTAAGCTCTTTTTATCATATGCTGATTTGGTCAGATTGCCCTCTCCCTAAGGCTTTTGCTAAAATAAGCAATTGGCCTCCCTTCATGAATTAATATAGCACCCAGCCCATTCCCAGAAGCATCGCTATCAATAAAGAATTCTTTCTAAAAGTGCTAAAACAGGGGCAGATGTTACCTTTTGCTTTAACAGTTTCGGCTTGCTCAGCACCCTCTCCCCACTTGAAGTTGTCCCTCTTCGTCAGCTCAGTTAGTGGCCTCGCCATTTTGCCATATAGTCTTTGATGAAATTAACGGTAGTAGCTGCCGTAAGCCCAAAAACCCCGCACTCCCTTCACATTCTTCAGAGTGGGCCACTGAAAAACCATTTAGCACCTTAGCGGGGTCATCGCTACCCCTTCGCTAGAAATGATATGACCCAAATATTCAACACTAGGCTCCGTAAACTGCATTTCTTTCTATTAGCCACCAGACCTTCTGCTGCAGAATGTCTAGTAACCGAGGATACATGTAGGAGATGGTCTTCCAAACTCGGGATGTACACTAATATGTCGTCAAAAATATACCAGCACATATTTTCTTAGAAGATTCATAAAAAATGTCATTCATTAGGGGCTGAAATGTTAAAAGGGTGCATTCATTAACTCCAAACGGATTATAGGGGCGAGATATTCGTAATGGCCTTCATGAGTGCGGATGCCGTTTTGTGCACAATTCTGAGTCTATCACTCGCTTTGAGTGGTATCGCCGATTTGAGGTCTACACTTATGAGAAGATATGAGCACCGTATATTCGACTAATAGTTCACTCTCAATCACCGGAATAGGGAACTTATCGAGAATAGTTACCTATTGTTAAGGAGCACGGTAATCTATACACATTCGCCATACCGTCTTTCTTCTTCACGAGTACACTGGACTAGAAATGCACTTTGGCTGGACGTGATGAGTCCGACAGCAGCAGGTCTCTAATTTGAATTCTCTATTTCATTTTGTGCGGTGGTAAGGATATACTGTAGGGGCGAACATTACCCGCGCAAGCTCCCTCTCTATGAGCATGACATCGCATGCTCTTGTCTTGTCTCTTAGAGAGTATAACACCTTGTGGCTCTGCGAATACCTTTGAGTACTTCGCCACTAGCTCATGAATCTGAAGAACGGGGTTCAGATGTGAATCATTGACTGGTTTGCTCAATTCAAGACCCTTTGGTTCCCCTTGTGCTCTTGCCGGAATAAAAACATTCCTCTATACCTTAGCTTGGGTCTTTCCCAACAAACTTTGCAAAGCCAACTGATTTTATGTTCATACCTGCCACGCAGCTCCACCCATTGAGAATCAATGGGAAAACGCAACACCTTTTGTGCCTAAATCGACCCACATGCCCTCCAATGGACGCTAACCAAGACACTTCCGAGCACAATGTCAATTCCATCCAAATCGAATAACCAAGCATCAATGGTAGATGTCATGCTCCCAGATCCAACAACCAATTTCCTGCAAACTCCTTGTGCCACCACTTTAAAGCCATCCCCCATTTGACATTGAGAGAGTAGTGCTTCCACTGGCCATTCCATTGACTCACCAACTTGTGCGAAATGAAATTATGTGTTGCACCGCTGTCACCAACACCAACAAGGGTACTCCTTGCACTCGACCTTTAACTTGATGGTGCGCACATTCCCTAACTCCCTGGGACTTGAATTATCAATCTAAGCCAAACTCATAATGCTGAGTTCAATCTCCTTCTCCATCTTCCCCTCTGTATCAGCTGCGAGGACTTGCATTTCGCCGTCGTCGTCCTCCTCCATCACCATTACCGAAGCTGACGATCTGGGCATTGGTGACGAGGATGATGGCGCCACCACATTAAAACACAGGTTTTTCTGCCGTCTTTCTGCATCTCGTGGGCTGAGATATGACGGATCCCACGATCACGGAGAACAGATCGTTGTGAGTCTTGGACGGTTGGCAAACTTCCTGATTCGACATGTTTCCTCCTTTCTCTCCGCGTCGTTGGATCCCTTGATTACGGACCCTAATCGCTGTTTGAGCTCGCCCCGGTTGATTTGACCCGGTTCCAAAATTAGGGTTAGATCTATAAGTAAAACTTGACCCGAATCCTTTAGGCCTATAATCACGAGGCCCATTCCAACCAATCCCCTTTTCCTGTAGCTCCGCTTCCACAGCACGTGATAGATTCATCAGCTTCGCACGTGAGACTGGGAGCCTAGCGCTTGAGGCTATAACCTATTCTCGTATCCATCCGGAGGACCATGAATGAAATACCCAACATAATTGAGCTTCTGGTAAACGACCTACTCTGGCAATACTGCTCGAACTCCTTGTGTATTCCTCCCACACGCCTTCTTGCTTCAACGGTGAGAGTTGCTCAAACTCGCTCCATCACTGAGACCACCGTACCTTTCACAACGCATACATTTGAAAACTTCCCAGGGTCAGATCAATCTCATCTTCACAAGCTCTTTGAAAAAATGGATGGTTCGATCCATTCCGATACAGCATGTTTAAGCCAAACTAACCTTGATCTTAGGACTGTATCTTGCACTCGAAAATAGCTCCGCTCGAGCAATCCAACTGAGGTCTCACTGTGAACATTGGGAGTTCAATCT